>JAHZMZ010000879.1:0-57407 GCA_027743805.1 Lepidocyrtoides sp. E14
TAAATCCTACCTTTACATTTGATCTTCTTCTACAAGAAAAGGGCGTAATTGTCTTTAGTTTTACTTTCACTTTACTTGGTATTTTAGCCAACAACTGGCCCTCCAAGAAGAATAGTAATTCAGCCAATGAAACGATATACAATTGTCCACTGAAGCACAAAAGTGTCCCCTGTATATCCTGCTTTTATTTTCCACTCGCTAATTTTTTTCCGCTTGGTAGTAAGCACACCACCAACGTATTTTATGCAATTTCCGACTTTTACTACCCATACAAAAGTCCATCACTTCTTGTTTGGCATTATGGGGGTATTTATTTGGTGTAGCAAACCTGACAAGTTTTCTGGCATTTGTTGTTGCCAGTTGCCAATATATTTATGTATACACCATAACTGCCAGTGAAAACGGGCGAGTGGAACTGGCCTGGGCTTTAATGTCCACAGTTATTCGTGTTTCCTTTGTATTTACGATCGGTACAAGAAACTGCGTTTGCTCCTACTACTTACCTCTGTATTACACATATTGCCCACCTTAATGCGATTTGGAATTTATTCGGGATCAGAACAACTGTCACAAGAGCGAGTCATGCTGCTTTCGTCAAGCAAACTCATTGTGGAATGCGCTCACAATGGAGCAAGCCATGTGCTTTTAATATTACGGCTATGGTGGTGTACTTGTCCAGCTCACCACGAATGTGTAAACCATGATATGGATCTATCCAACTGCTACATAAAATTCACATAGAACGAGTCAAGCAGCACAATGCTTGTGTGAAACTCACAAAAGAAGGTACAGAAATAGCAAATTTCATATCCAGTCAACCTGGTACCACAAACTGCCCGAGTAATATGAGGTAAGCATTCATTCCCCACATATTTACACTAAATGAGTCACACACAAAGCTATAAGTGAACAAGGGGAAACAAAACACACAGCTAAAAAATTTCCCCTCTGTTTGCTGTTCTGCTTCTGCCTCATTTTACTTGCATTGCCAAAACCCTCCTCTAACGCGTTTCATTTCATTTGATAAAAGGCATAACAAGTACGCATACCTGCTGCGTGTATATAAAACCTTTTGTTTTTTGGCATTACGCGATTGTACCGTCATGTAATGACAATATTTGTATTTCTCTAGGATATTTGTTCAGAAAAAACAATAACTGACATGATACAAGGCTACATTTATAGTATATCCGTAGTGTTCAAGTAAAAGTGAAAACACAAATAAGAATATAGCATGAGCAATAAAAATAAAATGAAAAGATTTTCCGTACATGAGCACTCGACTCTGATGAATTTACATTGTAACAAACAACTACAAAAATATTATATAATGTACAGAGCTCAATATCGATTGCAACATAATATTCATTTTTATTTATATACATACATATTACAAATATTGCATTCGGTGAATAGTCTCATAGACCTGCTGTCCTCTCAATCTCCTCAATTGCTTTTTTGTGTTGTGTTCCTTTCATTTCATTCACCTGAGAACACCCACAAATATCTCCAAGCCTTTCAAAGAGATAGGGAAATAATGCTGTACATACTTAAGATACAAAGGCGTTATTAGTCCGCCCTCGCAAACACTGTTTGTTAGTTTGTTGTCATAGAAACATCCGATGCATGTTCTGTTCATTACGTTATTGTTTGAGAGTGGGGACACACAGTAAGCAGTTAATATGATGAAGGGACATGTGACAGAACAAGATCGAAATATAAAGTAAAGAACATGTAAAAAGAAAGTAGTAGTAATAGCAACAGAGATCTACAAAAAAATTAACTACTAATAAAAACTTGACGTAGAACAATCGGTTTAAGGACATGCCTGTATGTATATGTAAAGTATGAATTTTCTCTTAATCGCTTTTGATCTTTGCATTTTTATGATTTGTAAAGTGTAATAATAAAGATTGCGAGTACTACCAACTTCCCTAGGGGCTAATAGCTTATGTAATAAAAAAAATGTCTGCTATGCCACCTACACATGGAACACACGCTAATTCTACATCGCATGCTTTAAGTTGTCATATTTGCACATGAAGTTGTACTTGACTGGAGCACATTATTTTCCCTATTGTACTTGTTGGTTCATCTATTTCACTATTCCCTGCATACTTGTCGCCATTACAAGTTGTTTACCTATTTCATTGGCTCTTTCTCCAAACACAATTATTCGCCTTGACACGCAAACATTAGCAGTACTTAGTAAATGTTTGCCCATTTACATTACACACTTTTTTATTACACAGTAAGAATACAACAACAGTATTAAATTTCATAAGAAAATCGATAATGCCTTACTAAGAGGGACTGTCTGAGAGCACGCAATAGCAGCAAATAAATAATAATAATTTATGCATTTTCAATTTTAATATAGCGTAATTATTGCCTCCCGAAATATAAATAAGTAAGCACGAATCCATACAGTGAAAACAGAACAACAAAAGAGAAAGTAGATGAGCGACAATGCGTGCATTGGTCCTGCTATATCAAATTTTTCAATTTCTCAGAACGCTTTAATGTACAAAAATAGATCGCACAAATCGTGAAAATTTGACGGCTTGGTATGATAACGCATTCCTACTTACCCTTTTGCCAGAGGCTGGAAGATGCACACTGTCCAGTGTCTCGCGTAGTACACCAACAAACGATATCAGCACAGAGTGTATATAAACACTGCTGACTTGACATGTTAGAACACTATCAAATCTGAAACCGATGCTTTCACAAACAGACGGGAATACTATCTCTAGTCACAATTCGGAAAATGTACTTTGTGTAATATTTCACTATTAACGTCCTTATCAGAGCTGAGCAGCTTCTTTGGAACGATTTAAGTTGTCCAGATAGTGTGCAACCGCAACTCAAATGTAAAAGTGTTATCTGGCTAGACAATGCCATAACATTCCGAATTGTTCAATTCGCCCCATAAAATCAGCATATTATTATTATGCACGGCCGACTGTGATTCCGAGTATTTCACAATTCAGTGTGAACTAAAGAAAGTCAGAAACTGTATGCTTTCACCGAGTACTTTTTATAGTATATTAACTTTTGATGTTCACTAACGCATACCATTCTACTTCATTTTTAACAACAAAGCATCACTTCTCACTTTCTTAGGCTCAATCAAAATATCACATGCATGTTGAAACATTGCAACGTGATGTGTGTGTGTGTGTGAGTAAAGGTGGAAGAAATGCTTATTTGTTTTCAATTATGTATTCAATAACCAAAGTCTATTTTAAGCATACTGCTTTCTAACATGCCAGTCCAATAGGTTTTATTCCATTGAGCAATGTATGACTCTGTGACATGAAAATCTTGCATGAAAATTTGGAAAATCAATTGTAGTGAACTAATACCATTTATTTGCTGGCACAATATCTTATCATGATAAAGCATAAAAAGACGATAGCTATTTATGTCCTAATTACAGAAATTGTCAAAATACTCCAAAAATATCACATAGTACACAATGAAAAACGACGGTTCATTCTTGACAGTAGTAGACAGAATAAAAGCTCACATGTGCTATTTTGACTTAAACCGTTTTGTACAACAAGCTAAATAAATTGGATTATATGAATACATAAAGCAGTGGTAACTTTCTCTGGGGCTCTGGTTGATCACATAACATGCTCGATTCCAATGTAACTTAAGAGATTCGGCCCAAAATGCGATTGAGTTTTCCTAAAACTACAAGCTAGACTAGACTAATGATTTGGCCTGGGGTGTTGTGGCAGTGACATGTTTCAAATTTTGCTTCTATTGCCTTTTCGTGCATTGGAGCTCTCAAAAGGGACTCTGATATAAAATAATTGTTTCTCCTTTTACAATTCATGAAGTTTACATCTACTCATTTTTCAGATACAAAATAAAGATCCAATCAGTCATCAGTTATTACCTAGGTATGGAAAGCATGCGCTTATTCTACCCTTCAATCCCAACAGTCTCTCTGACTCTGCGATATACTATCCCAACCACGATTCTTTATTGCAATTGCTTCATAAAATTACAGCTTGAGAATAACGTAGATAGTAGTCTGTCATGAGTGAAACTTTTGTAGATATTTAGCCAAGAGAATTCCATTGATAGCAAGCAATCAACTCATAAAAAGGTTATTTCTAGCAGAAAATATTTATAAATATTGAGTGAAATTAAATGGAAAATTTCTCATCAAGTTAAGCTTGCTTTGTTCCTCCCTCATTATTTGTTCTGGTGTACTAACCAAATGTATTGGAGATCATCAAATACTGTAGATACTGGGTTCATTTCAGACTGAAATGCCAATAGAGTTGGTTTCATTGTATTGTAAACAGGAGCATCCATCTGTAAGAAAATTGAGCTACCTTTTAATAACTTATTGTCATTTCCAAATACTTCTACTATTGCGTTCAGTACTGGTTCCAATACATTGGTTTGTTATCCATCTAATTGGCTAGTTTGGTGCTTCTGTTATGTATGCCTTCACCTAAAGGCGATTTTCGTCTTTACGATCCAAGAACGAGTTGACGCGACAAACTTTTAAACTTCTAAACGGCAAAGTATTTCCCTGATGGCTCGTAAACGGGTATAAGCGATTGGAATTTAGATTGCAGCCATTTCATAACTCGTATGGCAGTTTGTAATATCATTTTTATGTCCTCACTGTTCAAAGTGCCATTAAACAAAATTAAAGTATTGAAACATGTGCCTGCAGCATATCATCTGTTCTCAGAGTACTACTCTTTCTAAGAGCTATTCATAATTTTATGTTTTACACGATTCGCACATTTTTTATTCCAAAATCTTACTACTTGTTGGAAACATGTGGGGTGTAAATTGGTTTCCGGATGCAGAGAAAAGTGAAAGTGTATAATAGATATAAACTACCGTGCATACTTACTGTGAGTCATCATCATCATGACCAGCCAGAATCATGGTTCATCCCACACACGTTTTTATGAACTCATAGTCAAATTACGATGCTTATTTCGTTTCACATGTATCGAAGTTTTATGGAACTAATTACTTCTCTAACAAGGGCTGTATTTAGATGGAGTGCTCTTATATTCTATTACGTGCGACATGTGCTGTAAATTGTCTATTTGGTGGGCGAGAATAAAACAGTTTGTCTTTGTCTTCACGTTCCACGGTTATTAGACTTGTTTATGGCGCTCAAGGAATTTTAAACATGCATATTAATAGACATAAATTTTAATGTTATCTTAAATCTCTTCTCACCGATTTCCCTCAAGAAATGCTTTAATTGAAGCAGTATGAAAAGCTGAAATGGATGTTGGAAAAGCTATCCATGCATACATAATTTTTCTCATTTATGTCCCAAATGTACAGTTTATGTTGCAATACCTAAATGCATGCGTCTGCATAAAGTTTGGTTGTTCCTGGAGTGAAAATATGCAATATTTGCAGATATTTACCAAACTTTTACTTTATTTTACGTGGTGCAAATAAAACCGTAGAATATGTAGTAGGCATCCACAAAAATGCAATGCAATCAGCACACATGCATTTTTAAACGATCATCAGTATATAACCATCATCACCATCAAACAAGATGTCCAGCCCATCCCATTAGTTTCTTCAATCAGTTTCATCAGCACCATTCCAAGTTAATTTTATTTCTGGCAAAAAACCAAAAGCCACCGCTTGATTCTCTTTACAGTTTTGTTGAGGCTGCTAAAAGAATATGCAATCAAAATTAAATGTTTTACGAAGAGGAAATTTGAATTTTCTCCTTGAAGGTTTGGAGCAAAGTGGAGAAACTTTGTGAAACACCATTCGTTATTCTTGTCGTGCAAAGTATTTGATGCGGTATAACTGCATTTGGCTTCGTTTCACACTAAAAATTTGTTTGAAAAGTGAACATGTAAAGCTGCTGAGTTCATTTTATTAGCCACAAAAAGGAAAACCCAAGCTTTTTACATGGCCATACATTAACAAGTCATGGTGCAATTAACAAGATACATACATTCCACTAGCAAATCATCATCAAGTTTGGATCCTTAATAATAACAACGTTAGCCAGTATTTTGGTCTATTTGGTATTTTGCCAAATAAAGCTATGAAACTTTTCTACTTGTGACCGTAAGAGCCGCCATTTTTTTAATGTGTTTGTACTCTTGTACACTTATTTTTTGTCGGTTACAAGGTATTTAGTACAAAAAAAGGTTTTTGCCAAAAAAACAAAACGTTGAAACAAAAAAAACTCTTTGCAAGATACACAATAGTTACAACATTGAAAAATTATTGCGTGTATAAATTTTCCATTTTCACTTCCATTCTTTCTTTCCGTTTTCGTCTTATCAGGTTTTCACGATAGAAAAAACATTTTTCCAGAGTAAAAGCTAGCAAAGCTGTACACAAGCCCGCATTGAGAATGTGCAGCGGGTACACGACTTGTGCATATGATTGGCTTCCAAGATTTTCCAGGTAGCGAATAAGCTGATTTCTACTTTTATAAACGACAGATTGCCAGTGTCTAAGTAGTCCATTTTCCCACATGACAGCAGCAATAAAGTTGAATCTTTCTGAAATTTTATTAATCAATTTAAAGTAAAAATAACATTCTCTTGATAGCACCATGAATATATATGTTTCGAGATAAACAATTCATTAAACTTTTTGCCTTAAACTTGTCATTCAAACCTGTTATCTGTGCCATTGAGTTTGTTATAATTGGAACCACAAATCTAGTTGACAGGATGTCCTTGGAGAATAGAAATTTATTTTGCCCATCCTTAAATCTTAAAAGTGGTCTAGCAAAAGTTGACACTAAAGTTTTCAAACCCATGCATGCAAACTTACCTTTGAGGACTTTCAGCAGACACTGAAATATGAGCGAATGATCAGAATGATGACTGCTTTTCAAATTTATCAAATAAATAAATTGTCTAAATATTTTATAGACGACGATAATATTCTATAGTATATGTATACCTCATTCTGTGACCTATAATCATAATGAAGAAATTTTTCCTTTAATTTTTTCACTAATGTCAAATTTTCCAAGTGCTGCACCACAGATTCAAACTCAGTCTCCCTATAGAGCAGCGTCCCAACTTGGTATCCAGATTCAGCCAACTCCCAAAATGTTTGTGGAGGAGTTATTATCCCAGGTTCAACAAGAACTGACGTTAATCTGGATTTGAATAAGGATCCAATTACTATAACTGACATGAGCCATCCTGTCAAAGGCAGTAAAGGAACCCATGAATTGGGAAAATATTCCTTGAAAATTTTTTCTTCAGCAGACTGATCAATTAAAGGCTTCAACACAATTTCCAAAGTTGATGGAAAAGAGTATCTGTTGAGAGTTGTGAGTAAACCAATAATCATCACACCTAATCCGACATATACCAGCCACAAATTCAGCCCAAAACTTTCAAAAAAGAAGAGGACGGATCCTGAGGATGATTGACGAGGTAAGCTGGTGATAAAAGAAATGCCGTCGTAGAGAAATGTATTTGCTTGTGTCGTCACTCTGCCACCCTCTTGAGTCGCTGCCAAGCCAATGCACGTGTGTGCATTACCATCCATCACTTCTTTCACTAGCCCAAACCATTTCCTAGACACTGGGTCAAATCCCCCAAAAGATGCAGTGTCAAATGATGCCACGGACGCCGTTGCGTTAACGCCTTCGACAAATAGACTAATCATCATGACAAGTGAACTAAAGTACATTGAATAGTTAAAATCTCTTGGATGCTCGTTTAGTCTTTTGGAATCAAAATCTTTTTGAGTTGGAATTGGCAGTCGTCCTGCCATTGCTAGAGTTAGTGGCTCACCATGCAAATTCCAACGTTTGAACTTCAGCAGACTGCCAAGGATAAAACACTTGTTTCTATACTCATCACATTTCATCCCACCAACTTCAACTGCTTTCTCTGCTGTAGCGTCCACAGTTTCAATTAGAAAATCAAACTCGGACTCAGCCTCTGTAGCAGTAGGAATTGTAATTGAAACTAGAAAAAATATATTGAGCAAGGATTTGGCAGCAGGAGCCAATTTGTCAATTGGCACTAATGTTTCATTTTCTGATAGCACAATCAAGTGAGTGCTATACTCACTCTCACCGGGTAAGAATGTAACCCAATTTTTTGAAATGTTACTCACATCAATGTGGTCTTCATAAATCACAACACTGCAAGGCTGCACATATTTGCAATAAAAATTGTCAGGAAAGTCAGAGTCACGAGAAAATATGTCTGTAAATAGCAATAGAGAGTGGTTCTCTTCCAAGTTTAGTTGGTTTGACAGCGATATCCCATGCTCGTTTGGTGTTTTAAATACGAAAACTTTTGTGCATGTTCTGATTTCATTATACCAAACATTTAAAAGGCACTCGATAGGTCCAATGGATGTCAATGAAAGAGTGATTGATATGCAATTTAAGAATATTAGTACAAACAAACTATATATATTGCGGTATTTTCTACTATACATTCTGATGTAATTTCATAACTTAACAATCACTACTCTCGGTACTAGCAAGTATGTTCCATTGACCAACTGGATCAAATCTAGAGTTTTTTGAAAACTTTCATTTGTAAAACGCACATGTTCAGTAAGCCTCGCAAGTCAAATAACAATGCTTGATTTTACTTTCCATAAAGCAAAAACCCGCAAAGTTGTTCAAAGGTTGGCAGTCAACTTTATTTACCTACATAATATTGGTGACCTTCCACATTTTTTACAAATGACGATCATATACAAGAATTATGTATTCCTAAAAAAGATGCTTCCTCACTAAAATACTTTTTATTAACTACGGAATATGGATAATTTATAGCGGACCTTTACAAACTTTTGACATATTTTTGTGCAAATGTCATAAAATAATTTTATAACCTGAATTATTACTTGTACTTTTTATGCTCGCAAGTGGTTATTTTCAATTCAAATTGAGCATTAATGTTCTTATTGCCCTATTGGATGAAAGCGTATTTAAACCGATTCCCTGATGAACACATTGGAGTATTGAAAAAACAAAAATGTCACGTTAAAGAATTCGCATCTGTAACTGAAGGGGCAAGCTAGCGAAAGTTGCAATTATTCAATTTGATGGCGAGCATCATAAATTAAACCCTGAAGGACAGTTGTACGATGAATATTTGACTGCCCTAATATATAAAATTGAGTGAAGTATTGTGCCTAGGGTCACTAAGTATTTTATTCGCAAACATACCATTCGACCTTTGAATATATTATGCAGTAAAAATGACATTTTCATGCTTAAGTACATATGAGTTTAGTTAAAACCATTATTATTACATGAACAAAAGTGAATGTGAATGTCAGAAAAATGTAAGTCTCTGAAATGGTTCGAATTCACCTGTCTTGCAAGACTAACAAAAGATGATTGCATATGTTCGAGCTAGCGACAACTGTGTAAACATAATAATTGTTGTGGCAAAATGTTACATTTTCATAATTTAATGCTTTCAATTTTTTGATTGTAAACGATGTTTGTTCAAATAAATTACCACTGTGCAAGACGAGCTTTGGGAAGTTAACATGTCACAATAGTCAAAACCCAAGTAGGCGGGGATAAACGGCAACTCGCAAGTTTTCGCTTTTGTTGTCTATAGATTTATCTAGCAAAGGAGCTACGATTAGTATCAAGCATATCTCTACTAAACTGGCTCAGGACTGGTAAACATGTTTAAATCAAAACTAACAAAGAAAAAATGTATCAAGCCAAGCGACTGTGACTGTCCCAGGAGAACTGATAAAATGGGGAGGAAAATTCACTATCATCAGTCGTCCGGTTGGTGGGTTAGACCGTTAGACGCATGAAGGTAAAGTGACTATCATCTTTACCTGCATAATTTTCACCACTACTGGACTGGAACACCAATATTGGGATCCATTCACAAATTATATTATATTAAATCTGTTTAAATGCTGGATGAATTAACTTCCTTTAATATTTTTTGCTACCATGTGGCAGCTACATTGACGTAGGTATCGTGGACGCGGATGGGAAAGTGGAGATCTGATCTGGGTACTGGGTAATCTCACGATCAAAGTTTAGAGTCACATTGCGGATTCATGCATATTACGAGAGTATGTACGTAAATGTATGTAATGAGGGAAGACGAAATGCCAAAACGAAATTTAAAGGTAACACAACTCCAGAAAAAGGTATTTATTTTGATGAGCTGATAAGGGGTTACAGTGTAAATCAAAAAAAAAAAAGTTTGAAAAGTTTTCTTCATTCATTTTGGTGTGAGCACAATGACGAGATATCTAAATTTCTCTCTGCAAACCTCTTGCTATAGAAAACTCGGAAATGCATGATTTATAAAATATGTTAACAATTTATGTATGCAGGCATGTTTCTAAACCTGGATAGTTTTAGTTGACAATACTTTTTGTTAATTAATTTGATGGCACCGTAAGCTCACCTTACGGTGCACCATCACAATGCAAATTGCAAATACCTGTAATAACATGAAAACATTGATCTCTTAAAGAGCTATTTTGCCATATTACCGAAATTCAGTTGTGTTTAATTATTGGTTACCTTTTAGTTGCCCTTAATATCAGTAATAGGTGAGTAATGGACACTGATCGCGGCAGCAGACATTCGGGAAATAGTTATGATTGCTTACCTGTAAGTAAAAAATAAAAGCTCAATATAATATTAACAACCTTGAAGCATTTTAAAGTGGGTTTTGTTCATTGCTTCTTTTAGTTTATGTTGCAATTTTTATTTGACGTTATCTAACGAGTTTATAATTTGAACAATAGCATTGTAGTGAATAAGTAAACATCATCAATAGAACATGCATATGTCCATCAACTAAAAAATATGGCAGGTCTACAAAAGAGCAATAAGGCTATTTATGTTTCTTGTTCATCTCCTTTCCAAATTATTATAGTCCAAAAAGCAATAAAAACCAATTATTATATTTTCAAAAGAAGATTCGTTTTGTTATGAGTTCTTCACCTACAACAATTACCTACGTGAGCCCTTTTAATCATATAACCACATGAACACAGACTCGTTTTTATGATCACGTTCCATGTGCCAGCAAGCAATGTATAATGCGCCAATCTGTTATAATATTTTCTCTCCAGCAACATTCAAAAGGCAATGAATGTCTTTAATGGGAATTCACCAAACTGAACTATCTTCTGGCGAACAATAAATTAATTTTGCTGAAAGAAAAATGGAAAATCTTATCGTCTGAGGAAGAGAAACACTTTTGTTGTTGTACGCATTTTCATTCTACTTATTATTGCTTTTCATCATGAAAAAGCTCGGCTTTGTAGCAAAAAGAAATCCTTTCATGATTCATGAGAGAAGTAATAAGTATACAGAAACTAAACGGGAAAACATTTTTCTCCTAGATATGCACGTACAACATTTATTGCTATCGTAAAAGACCCAAATTATTAGTTTTTTTTTTCTTTTTTGCTGAAAGAAGGAATCATCAATGCGAATCTAGTCAGGTCATAATATATTATTTATTATTTTAGCTGAAAATTATCACAACCATGATTTTTCATCGTTATTATTGCAATAACTTTTTGTTAGTGGTAGTGGTGGGTCCAAGAAAACACCCCATTTTCCTTTCTCGCTATACCTTTAGACCCCCATTACTCGTTCAGCTCATATATGAATCTCTCTGTGAATTAAAGGAAAGAAGGAGCATGTTATCAGATAAGATTGTAGTCAAAGAGGAGGGACATATAAATTACAAAAACGAATCATTAAATCCCACCTACACAAAACCAAGCAATAATGATAGCTGTCGTATGCAAATTAGCTTTTGAACTACATCGTGGGAAGAGCTTATGAATGCTCTTTTAAGTTTTCTACACAACGCAATATTTTCATGGATAATAAGTCAAACATAGACAAGTCTACTGTAATTTGACTGAAATACTACTTAGCTTGTGAGGTACTCGTATCAATAAGTATAAAAAAGAAAAACAATAATAATAATGATAATATTTTCATTATAGTAATAGTAATGACTAGTAGTTCAAGGATTATTTTGAAACTAAATGGACTAAAACTGTGAAACCGCCTTGTCGAGTTCTTTTTAAATATGCACTGTCGTTTTTTTAATCTCCACAAATCTTTTGCGAAATTGGAAACCTTGTGTGATAAGGTTTAATTACATATATTTATGTCAACTTTGGAAATGCATGATTTTTCAATCTACGGCAAAAAAACAAGATTCGAACAGTAGAAGGTAAAATGTAGCATATCAATTGTAAGTAAGTGGGTTTTGATTTATTTAAAAAGTTAAAGCGTGTGTGCCACTGCCTGAAATTCAATAAAGCAGTAATCTTCCAACACTGAAAAACATGTACCCATGCTGTTGCAGTTGAGTCGCATTGCATGCAACTGATGATGAGGATCATCATCATCATCATCAGTAGTAATACTGAATGCAGTATCAAGATTGTCATCTTCGTCATTCTTCTCAAATCCCATGCAACCATGAGCAGCCAACCCTATCATCATGTCAGGATTCAAGAAGTTAAAAATGACTGACACAAACACAACCTCGCCCTTATTTATACGGCGAACAACACGCCAACGCTATGCAACTGAATTCACATTGCAAAATCTTAGCTCACTCACTACTATATTTTGATTACAGCAAGCAAGCAGTCAGTTCCTTCTCAAAGTAAAAAAAAACAGACCGCACTTAAAACTGTTTAAAATTTACGTTACGAAAACAACGAAACTGAAACTGTACAATTTTAAGTGACTAAAATAAAAAAAACAAAGAATAAAGCTTTGAAAAGTAAAAATTCGTATTAAAACAAACCAAGTGAGCATGTTGATTATAAGTAGAGCTGTATGATACAGCCTGCATAGCACAAACCACAGAATACAGCCCTCCAGTCAATGTTTCATTATTTTTAAAAGCTTTTTTCCGCATCATATTTATTTACTGCAACATGTTTACTGTATTTATTTACAGCACATAACTCTGAACTTTATATATAGCACCAACATCATTTAAATGAATTTTTCAATTTTTAACATTAGTAAGTACTTGGGTTTCAGATCTACGAAATATGTACATATATTTTAGGGAAAACATTTCATATACCTACACAGTAAAACGAACAANTAGTAAGTACTTGGGTTTCAGATCTACGAAATATGTACACATATGTTAGGGAAAACATTTCATATACCTACACAGTAAAACGAACAAAATAATGAGGTGATCTTGATGATGATTTTGCTACAATGGCGTTGGTGGTGACGGAAATACATTTGCAAAAAGCAAAATCTTTTTTTTTCTCATCACGCGGCCTGAGTGGTTGCCAAAGGTATGTATGTATGTACACCGAACTAATGGTAATAATAATCATCATTGTTCGCATCATAATCGCCACCACCATCACATCGTAATAATATTAGTTTTACTTTTACTACACACATTCATTTCCTTCTTCTGAACCTGAATGGAATGTGTTTCTAGAAAGAGAATGAGATGCTGGATGGACTTGTGCTGTTGTTGATATCATTGTCATCATCATCGTGGTCTTCACGAGGATGGGGTGTAATATCATCATTCTTTTTTTTGCCTTTAGCTTGCACATAATATATATTATCATTGCGTTTTGATGGGCTTGGTGTATGATTTTTCAACAAGATTGCAACTAAAACAGTAATCATGTTTTGTTTTATGGCATATATACAAATATATGTGTACAACTAATGTATTTACTGCTGAGAGTGCAGGTTCTTTCATTCCATAATAGAGGCGTTTATTGCATCAAAATGAGATCTCCTTCTTCTCTCGTGCTGACTTTTTAGAAATTCTTCACCAGCATTGTTACCACTATCATAATTATCAGCATTTCACAGTAAGCGGTAGCTGTGTGCAGTAAAGTAGTTGCGATAATTACATAATTGAATTTAATTACAATTCCTGTCAACGTCTTTACATGCTACTACTCCGTAGTTTCAGCGACTTTGAGGAAGACACTCAAATTACAGCTATATTCTGAGCTGCAAGTAAACTTTCAACATTTATGTAAAATTTATAGAGAAGCAATCTTTTCCATTTAGAAATTCCTGGTTTTGGCGAACTGACAACGGGGATTCTGCTTGAAGTATTTGTTTAATCACATGCTCCCTCATCAATGTGGTTTTAGAAAATGCTGGAGATGTACTACTACTGGCAATAAAACCACCAGCATATTTGAGTGAGTTGTCTCTGTCTTGCAAAGCTACAAAAACCAATAACACTACCATCAGCTTACACCGCCTCCTTTTAACAAAAATAAATGGTAGGTACGTGCATATTTATTTTATACAAATTGTATATGGTACGATAAAATGGTGGCATCAAAACGCAAAAGCAGTTTTGGTCTGGTTGATTGCCTTCACACACCTCTTTAAAATTCAGAGGGTGCTGTCAAACAGCAACCTCTACAGAATCTATAATACCATAATATTCCCGCCTGAATGCAACCACTTTATCTCCTTTCACCCGTGTTGCTAAATACTTTTTAACGCCTCATCATAACGATTATGATGACTATTGTTGTAGCTGTGATTGCTTACGATTACATTGCAAAAGTTGGATCCTTGAGCAAATGACAATAAATATTTCAGCATGAAATCTCTAAAACACACACGCAATTTTAACTTTGGAAACAGGAAGAGTGGATGAAATAATCTTGAAAAGTGCTGCTGTCGAGCGCCGTGCCCACACACTCCCTCACCCCAACAAAACGTACAGGCCTTTTTTGCGCTTGTTTACTCTCCGTGCCTGTGATACAAAGTGGAACAAGAGTGGAACAGTAAACATCTTTATCATATAGTGGGGCTTTTCTGTACGTTTGCATAATATTTTAAACACGAGACGACAAGACATCGGCATCGTACAGGATTTAACTGCTGTCAAGCAAAGCTATATTATGTTTTTGCAAATAAATTGCACAATTTTTTCAAAGATAGGTAATGACATGTAGGCAATCAAGACATTTTGTCATTGTTTGAAAACGTCCAATGGGAGTACAAGAGTTAAGACAGAATAATGTAAATACGCTGTCGTATGTGCTTAACGGATCTCTACCGTTTTTTGTTTGCTAAAAGAGTATACACATAAAAATAAGAAAAAGTTAAATATACAATAAACAACAGAAAGGCGTGCAATGCCAAGTCACAATTATGTTGAACTAAAATGCAATGACAACAAATTGCTGAAACAATGAGCAAGGAACCAACTTATAATAATGCATTTTGTTTCAACATCATCATCATTGTTACTGTTATTGTTCTGTTGCCCGTTTTGTGATGATGCAGACATTTCATCCACAGAATTTTCAAATACCACATTTATATGTACATTCTATTCCTCTATTTTGCATTGAAATGGCAAACAGTTGTCGAGACTGGCAAAAAAAAACAGGAAAAAACTTTGTTTGGTGCTGATTGTAGTGCTACCAAATTTTAAAGACAAGTTTATAATAATTGAGCTTTCCTTCAAGCTCATGCATTATGTACACAAGCGTTTTTCTAAAGTTCTGTTCTGAGAACTCTATCCCAGGACACTTGATAGGACCTACCAGCCCACATGAAAAGCCCAGCAAAACTTTTTATGTTTGCAAACGAGCAGAAGAATTACCTATAAAGCGTGTACTCTGTCTGCGGATAGATCTACAAGTTAGATAATGCGTCTTTTTTTCGTTGGCTCTCCGTAGTACACTGGCTCTTATTATCAACTCGTAATAGAAAGACAAGATTGCAATGCATGTACTACAGTGTGCAATAACAATAATAATGAGCAAGTTGTATAAGAGCAGATGTGACCCTGCATTTTCGTAGCTATTTAAATAAATAAACCATATTTCATGTCCCCGCGTTTTCATCCCACTTTTCGTTACCGTTTTTTTTTTTTTTTTTTGCTTTTTTGCATGCAAGCTCAAAAACGGAAAAGACGAAAGACTAAAAGTTGAAAGGCAGCACATTCGGAAAAATGTTTACGATTATCGTTTTGCCCATCTTTAATTTTGAGTCAATGTCATGTATCTTACTTAACAACTAGGGAATTCTTTTGAATGAATGCTGGTTTAATCATCATCATGATAAGCATAGTCAAATGAAAATTCAAACCGTATACAAAGTTAGACGATTAACTGCTTTTGTTTGTGCTATAGTCCTTGGTTTTTGCTGCTCGATCTTTCATCTTTCCGAGCAAATGCCAACAGTGCAGCAGTAAAGTGATTTACAATCAGTATGCATGCAATGAAAGTTGAATTTTCAAAACAACAAGGAATGAAAGAAGGGTTTGTGTTTTTCCCGCAGTACTGTCACAACAATAACAGTGCCGACATGAGGTCCTTCAAAACAAGGTGCGGCGGTAAAATTCCTACTTTAACTTTATGCGGTAATCCAAATAAATTGTGTAGGTCATAGGTACTTTGATGGTTTAGAACATGCACCCTCGCCCTTTTATTTGTTCGCTCGTCGTTATCCTTCTGACATTACACAACATCATTTGCTTGTTTTGTGTACCTCATCGTTGATATCATTTGATGGGTTTCGTTTTGAAGCATGCACACACTGGTGGATACAAAAAATGTACACTGTGCGTCTTGTCCTAATATATGCATGACCTCATCCAGTTTACTCATTAAAAGACAATGTATAGCCCCATCAGCAGTTTGCCATTAACCATTTCGTGCAATGAATCTTTTATGCAGAAGATTTGAGCAGCAGTGTGCAACAAAGAGAATGGTAAAAGAAACAGACTAACAACTTACTAAAGAACGAACAGAATAGGCAATGAAGCTCTGCTTAAGGAAAATGTCCGTATTGCACTCAAAGGGGTACCACCACCAAGAAGTACTATCAACATTGACTTTTTCTTTCCTCTTCCCTTTCCTTTGTTGTCTTTTATTATTATGCTTATGATGTTTCCCATGTTTTTCTTATTTTTTTTACTCGGCACATCACACCAGTGCATTTGGGTATATATGTACGCAAAAAGTTGCATACTTTAATCCAGTATTCTTTTTCACAAGGTACTTTATGAAAAGAGCAACGAGTCTCAACTGGAGCGTTCTCTACAAGTTTGCAGCACACCACCACTTATTTTTAAGCTTTATGCTCACCAGAGCTTAGTGCTCAAATTTCGTCTTGGAATGGCTTGCATCATCATCATTATCAATGACATTGACTAGTCTTGCCTTTTCTTTCTAGTACAATCCATATATTTTTTTTAGAAAACTTTTCATCTTCTTCAAAACCTATATAACACTTTCTGTGTATATGCAGACTTGATATTACGAAAATATTATTGGCATTGTCATCTCCACCGCACTCATCTGAAATAGCTGATCCCTTCCTTTCTTCTATCACAACATCATCATCATCAGCACCAAATATTGAAACTTTCCAGCAAATACAGTGTACATTATTATGATTTCAATGATTGTTACAGAATAATTTAATATTTAGGCACCGTATGTTCCTGCTGTAAAGAACAATATACTCTTGTTATCCACATCATTGTACATTTCTATTCTCAAAAGACGAAGAAAATTGTGTCAGTGGCACTTTCCCTTTCAGTTTCATCTTCCACTAGTAGTAGACGAGGAAGCAAAAAAAACAAAATAAAATATCCACTTCTCCTCATATTTGTACATACTTTCTCTAATGATATGTTTTATAAGCTTGCTGCAAGAAGTCCACTTACACTATTCTTCACAAGCCCAACGCTTTGGAGAGAAAGTAGTGGAGCATATGCATTCGTATAAATATTGTATGTGCTTTCACTGTTGCATAAGTACTTGTCCATGCTCATAGCTAAAGTTGTGGTTGGCATTAAAGAAGTTTGCAAGTTTCTCTTGCTTTCTTCTTCAAGCTTATCCCTCTTTGCGTTGAAGTGTGTGGTAGAGGAAGTGGAGAACTTGTACAATTTTTTTCTCTCCTTCTCTCAACAATCTTCTAGCCCAAAAGCATACTTTCTTTGGTTTACTGCCTCAATTGCCTTGTTGCAGTCACAACCAACTGTGAGTATTTGCACATTTTTTCTTATGTGCCTTCAATTTTTTTTACTTTCTTGGACAGAGGTACTTGAGTGGAATACAAAATGATGTAGCACCAATTGTACGAGAGAAGTAGGAGGGAGAAAAAAGCGCTCCAAACCACTCATTCTCGCAATACAGGCGGTATTTATAAAAAATTGTCCTCACTTATAGTGAAAACTAGTAGTGCATTACCACTGTCAATATACTGCCATTATTACACAGGTCCATTGGAAATATACCTATTTAGTTTGCCAGCACTTTCATTGCTGCCGATCGCAAGAGAGATCAAGTCAACATAGCAAAAAAAAGTGTCTACGTCAAAAGTAAAGGCATGGTGTTTTCCGTCTACACGCAGCGAGAGGCGCACTTTTATCGAAATAATCTTTTTTACTACTGATAAAATCATTTGAAGAACTTAAAAAGTATGTAGAGATAGTATACTGAATATGTGCGTTTGCAATAAAGAGTAAAGAGTATTATGTATATATTCATCTAATAGAAGTTTTTGTCTGATGCTTTGTTAGATTCTCTACTGCTGCTGTTAAATGCTCATTTTCTATTACACAATTTGACGTACCTCTCCACTATGTGCGTTCTTCCATTCGTATTCAATTCAGGATTTTTCAACATTTTACGACTTTAGACAAAATGGCATTTTTCTTTCCACGAGAGATATCTTCCGAACGACTTATTCTCACAAGTGGGAATAATTTTTATGTATCCACAGATTCCCCTTGAGATAAAGTTGTTCGTTAAAGCTTGCAGTGTGTACACACTGCTACCCACTCACATCATATATGGTTAGTACACGTAAGAGCTTAATTCGTTTGGAAAAGGGGAAAGTTTAATTTTATTAACATCAGCAAGCCGTGGCCTCGTCGACTAACAAGTTTGAGCGTATCTGAGATTATCTTAATTTTCGAGAAAGAGTTTTGTCTTCAGGAAATCCACAAGAACCGCGGAAGTATATAGTATGTATAAGCCCTACATAAAGTACAGTTTCTACTTTCTACACAGTTGGAGAAATTCTACGCTCCTTAAATTCCACTTATGGGTGGTTTCTTGGTTTTCCTCCTTGTAAAGTGCCTCAAGGTAGAAGTAGGTACCTACCACCCAAGGAACCGTTGAGGTTATGCCCAATACGTCTCTTGCGATCATAATGAAAGTCCCCTGCGTACATTCACAATATACCGTAAAATGCATATAGTAGCGCTTACAACTGCTTTCTTCTCCCTTCCTACATCTTATCTGTATGAAATCATCGTTTGTGGTCCAGAATTCCTAAATCACACACATCCGATCAGCCTCAAATCTATTTAACTCTCTTTACAGTATCCATCCAAGTGTACCGTTTGTAATTTCAATCTCATTGATTGCAATTGCAGAAACCACACTATTTCCTAATAAAGGCCACCTGTACCTCTACACTGCAATGCGCCGATATACACCTGCTCGAGTTTATTCTTATTCATCTTACAAGAACAGGCTAATGTTGCTGTACCTAAGCGCAATAATGATCAGTCAAGGCTGTGGCATAGGAGAAACATTATGCAGACAGGTGCAGTGTCTGTTTTCACGAAACAACTTTCCATCATTGGTATGCCCGTGTGGTTTGCAAAGCCAAGTAGAATCTACATATTATGGTTGCTTTCCAAAAGTAATTGTAGACTTCTGATAATTTATTTCGCTTTTGGCATACCGGCAACTTTTTTTTCTGGGAAATTAAGGAAATCTCTTACGATACCATTCACCTATGCAGCTATCTAATTTAAGTTTTTGCTTGAATATGTCAAAATAAACAAGTGCTATCAATTTAAGCGATCAGTATGGTTTACGGCTTGTAATGCACCTTATTATTATTTTTTTCACTATTAAGCAGTGTATATTAGATACGTGCATTCAAGAATATATATTTATATTTCCTCTCGTCGTATAATCTCCATCATCCTCAAATCTGCACCAGATGATAAAGAACAACGGAAAATATCAGCAAGGCTGCTATTCGACAGTTATAGCCTCGTAGCCAAAATTATTTCCTTCTTTCTGCAAAAATGACCGATCATCAGACACGATTTATAGACAAGTCGTGATGAGATCGTGTCATGGTTTTGCCTTTGACTGATTCACCAAAACATACACATCGTATTTCTTTCTGCATACCACATGTCTTGATGAAACAACTGCTATATTATACTAACAATAATATTCATGTGAAGACTCAAGTAAGCCTACTATAAAAATTCTAATTGCAACAGCATCAGCAGAAACCACAATATTTTTCGTATTCTCTAGTTTAGCAAACCATCTAACGTTTTGGTTAGAATAAATGGTGAGCACTGTCATAAAAATAACAACTTTTCTGAATTTTGAAAATTGAGTAAGGCTGATTCGATAAAAAAATGTAGTTTATTCAGTCGTTGACCGCTAAATAATGGGATTCGTTAATGCAATTACAGCAAACGACATGCCTAGGCTGATATAGTACGAAAATACCGGTACCGGTACCCAAATATGCGCAATCTCCGTTGTCGTTACTTTTGAAACTAACAATTTGCTCTGTATCGTACTGTGATACTTATTTTTCTGTGTATGTAGTATACAGTGTATAAAATTTCTGACGAGTACATCACGATTTTCTTTCTCTTCTGAACTGAAAACGTCAATCATGTTGTGAAACAAGTAAGTAGATTGGTGGCTTGACAATCAAATGCGTTTATAAATATGCTTTGTGTTGATAATGCTGATTGTTAACACTACACGCAGCATGTAATACATTTGTAAGCACAGTGGTCCACTTTCAAGACGTTTGTAGTAAGGAATGCCTATTGTTGCTGATTTTTGATATTGATTTTAGTAAGTTTTAATTAATGTACTCACGAAAACAATGATTTTCTGAAGACAACTTTCAATTCGCAGCTTTGTGATACAATGCAAAATAGCAACTTTTGTTGTCACTTTATCTTTGTAAACCTAAAACTACATGGCTTTACTTTTGTTCATTCATGGCATTTCATTATACTAAAAGCAAGTTATTTACCCATGCTTTCCATTCCCCATGAAACCGCTGCACGTTGTCATTAAAATATTCTAAAAATAAATCCCTGTCTGCCTTTTGCACATAAGGAAAAGTATAAAGGCAAACTTTGCAATCGCAAAATCAACTTGGCTGCATATCTGTTATACCCAGAACCTTTCCCACGCCACATAAGCAATACCTACAGGTTCCAAGAAGAATGTCAACTTTTCAGCCCCTATTCCCTTTCTCTCGCCATCCATTTGGAATGAATGCATCAATTTATACAACGGGAAGTAAATAGAAAGATGTGAATTTAAAACCCATTTTACTTAAACTTCAAATTCACTCTCATCTCATTGATTCTTTGGCTATTAACAGCAACAGAATACATGCAGGAAGAGTCTTTTACAGAGTGCCACACACTACACCGCCATCAAAATGTAAATACAGTACAGCACATTACAGGCTGCTAAATTCCCTGGAAAACTTTCCAAATAATACAAAGTACCTCCTCACACAAATCCCATTTCAGGACTACTTCTCTCACACGCAACTAGCCAAGCCAGTTCAGAAACGGCTCCTGTGTGCGAACGAAAGAAAATGAATGTGTATACCTACATTATTATGTTTATTGGAAGAGCTACATTATCCCCTTCCGAATTTTCTCAATGAGATGAAGACGATGATGATGGTGGTGTGGTGATGTGTTGCATAAACATTCAACAAAAATGCCTTTCAGTGAATAGAGAAAGAAGGAAGAGTGAGGAAATGGAAGTACCCTAGTCATTTTACCTATTACAGGAATACTGCATGGGAGAGATAAAGAGCCATCTTGTTCAACTTTCTCCAAAAACTGGATACTTGGATGGAACTGGGTTGCAAAGTCTCTAGAGAGATTTTGGTATAATTTATTTTGTACTTGGTTTTCTTCTTATAAATACTCATCATCATGATTATGTGCTTTTTTCCACTACCTCTGTACTACTACCGTGGTATAAGCACAAAAAAGGTAAATACTTATTATTATTACTTATATTGGTTTTTGCAAAGTCTTTGTTGTTGTTGGCTTGTAGGCAAAATCAAAAAGGATTGAAACGGAAAATAAGCACACATTTATGACTCCTTACACGCTCCTCTCTAGTACTAAAAACTTACTTGGGAATGTCGCCATATAGTCTTTTGTGCTACTCGTCAATTTTTTTAGCCATCGTATCCACTAGCAAACCAAGTAGGCAACTAGGAAGCACTTATGTGCTGTTCATCTACTCCCACATTTGGTGGAATCCTTGTATGTACCTACATACGCTGACGGGCTGTAGCCACTCAATATCGTTTGGGTGCAGTCCATCCAAGTTTTCAACTTTTCGTGGGGCATACTTGAAAGTTTCAAGTTGAAACTATACCCGACAATGTGGATCTTGCCATTTTTTGTTCTCTTCTCTACACACTACAACTTCAAACAAGTTTGTTTGTGGGTAAAGGAAGAAAAAACAGCACTTGTTTTCGGACCAAGAAGTATAAGCACGAAGGAAGCATTTTGTGCGTGTATATATATAATATGCCTACCTACTATAGCCAAGTAAAGTAAGATAATAATATGAGTGTCGTGACTTGCATCAATGTAAAAAATATAACATAATATATCCTTTATTGGTGTTCTATTTTTTCCTTCCTTCCTTCTTTCCGCTTTATCCATTTACGACCATCAACTTCAGCTTACTTTTCATTTGATCGGTCCGTCGGGCGCAGCTAAAGCCTTGATTCTTTTTCGATTCGCCTGATTGAAAAAGACGTCTTTATTTTACGAGTAACATGCGAAGAGGCTCAGCGCATACATCTTATGATATTTACGGTATGAGGTAAGTTCATGTGCCTTACAGATTTTATTCGCCTTTTTATTTTTAGTATGGAGTGTCTTATAGAAAAAACTACGATCAACTATCCCCTGTAAAAATTCCATCAGATTTCAAAATGTGCAAGCCTGAACACTTTATCGAGGAACTTTGTTTATTTGAGTGAAGGGAAACGGCAGCAACTACGAAAGTACCATATTTGGCAGTAGCACCCGGTGCAATGCAGGAACAGGGCACACGGACTGCTCACACGAAACATTATCCGCCAAAAATGAGAGAGAGCTCTTAACCCTCCGCATCCTCCCTTGTCAGTTTAGTTTTATACAGAATTTTCCAGAGACTATAAATGGATACATAAACCTAACAGTTTACTTTTCTGCTTGTGAAACATATATGTATTGTATCTCGCTGTAAACCTAAACTCGTAAGTAACCGAAAACCAAACTTGTCATGGTGGCTTTTATGATGAATGTTACATCGAGAAAAGTTCAGGATTGAAATACTAGATACTCGTACGTACATTTTATATAACAACTGTCGCCAGTAAACAAGAGAGTAGATGCGATGCTCAATATTTTGTGATGTGCTTCCAGGAAAACTTTTCCCATTACAGGCACAACAAAAAAGCCAACTTTTGACCAAGAATTGCTTATTGCGATATTAATGTATTAGTTTTATATGGTCGTGGTAAAACTGTAGTTGATAAATATCTTTTGTTTCTGCATACTTTATTGTTCTATGTAGCTGTAGTTGCTTCAGTGTGTAATGTTAAGTAGACAACATAGTCATTAACTTTTGCCATAAACAGGTCATATGAATATTTCATCATCATCAGAAGAAGATAAACCATAGCTGAATGTGTTGTGTAACGCTGCTTCAAATGTGCCTTTACAAAATATGATCGGTATTTTGTGATAATTTGTTTTCCTCAATATCCGGTCCGTCTGTTGAATGATATTTCTTTTCCTGCAGGTAAACTGAGGGTGTGGTTATTACGATTTTAATGTACGAGACACATGCCGGTGAATCATGAGGAGATAAATATTTTCATTTCCTCAAGGAAAAGGTTTAGCTTTACGATGACAGTATCTTTCTTCACTGTGCTATATCTTTACTATCATCGTAGAGAAAATAGAATCCAGTTTTATTAACTTGTAAGAGCCCATAAATGTATTCGCTTGAATATGGAAAAGGATATGATAAGGATTACAAATGAAAGTTAAACTTACACTTGATCAACTTTTCTACAGTTGTGTGGACTTTTAAAAAAATAGAGTAGATCTTTAAAAGTCTAAACGTACCATTGGCGTTCATCGTCTTAATCTCGTTCAATGTTTTTTTCTCTCTAAATATAATATAATGTAGTAGAACTTGTGATACCTGTGGTGCCAAACATAAAGAAAACAAAAGATACAAGGAATCCACACATCATCATCAACAGCAACATTGTACACCATTAGAAGGGAGGTTAGAACAAACGGTGAATGAGAAAGTTTACTTTTCTTGTTTACTAAAAAGCCATCAGAAAAAAGGGAAAAAAGTGAAGTTGAGTGGAGGAGTATAGAAATGATATGTTTTAGAAAGTATGTAGTACAAACACAAACATTACCATCTCCTTCTCTTTTTGTACTTACAGATTTAGCAACAAAAGCAAAAGGCAACTACTTCATCAAGATGAGAACGGACAGTTGCTTAAAACAGTAAAACGTGAAAATGTGTTTTACTATTTTTTGCACATCCATTACGAAGAAATATAATCTCGAAGCGACAAGCTCGTAAGCAAGAGTTACGTGTTTTTATCTTCCAGCCAAAAGCCGGGAGGAGAACAACATCTTACATAATAAGTATATTAGGCATACAATACGAAGCCCAAGAAAAAGTTGAATGGGGTCGCTGAAGGATCTGCCTCGAAAAGAAAAGAACTCACTTTTTTAAAAACTTTCCATTTATGAAACCGTAAAACATAAAAGGAAAAAAGATAGGCCAAAACTGAATTAACATGTACATTCATACCTACATACATTTCCTCTTCACTTTTTGAAGCAGCAGAAGCGCAACAACGCCATGATGTCATGCATGTGTTTTCACTGCTACAAGGAATAATTTCTCGACATGGAGTGCTATCATCATCATCTTTTTGCCAAAAGAGAGAAAAGGCAAAGAAAAAGAGTTTAGTAGAAAAGACAGAAATAGCGGCACAGCTGCTGTCAGCGTAGTACAACTACGATCCTAAAGTGCTTTCACCACCAGTACCACTACCGCAAAAGGAACAGTGCTTTTACACAGACTGTTTATACTCAATTCTCGTTTTTCTGTCAATGCTATGTACATATTATATCACCACCACCACCGACTACCACGACCGCGGCTACGGACAACTTTTCTTCTGTTGTTGTTTTCTCCTCTTTGGCATTGTTCTGTCGTAAAACGCTGCTGCATTCTCTGTGGAGTGTAGCTACAAGAGCTTCTGTCTCTTTCTCATTGTTATTATGAAGTACCAGTGGTGATGATGCTATCATAACCTATTCACACAGCATGCTTTACTTTCTTTTTACAGCTTGTAGTAATGAGCTCTATATGAAAGGGCGGAAGTACTCTACCATTTTATGCAAAATATAATAACACGCTAACTATTTCTCTTTGTTTATTATGCCCCTACATATATTCCTAAGTATATCTACTTATTAAATGATTGGAAGAAATGTATATGTACATGCATAAAGCTCCTTTTACTGCAGATATTCTTTAAAACTGTCGTCTTGCACTGCTGTTTTTTTTACATACAGTTAACTAGAGGTGACCGTGTGATTCATATTCATGCGCTTAAAAAGAACGATTTTTACATTAGAGCTTCAGTTTAGAGGGTTTTTAAAGGGCACTTAAAAAGAAACTATGATGATATTCATTTTCCTGTTAGAAATGAAATAAGCAGACAATATAATATGTAGTGTAAGACCCATAAAGTGATTATATGGCACTGGAAAAAATTGTGTCCTCTTGGCGTGACTAAGTAGATCTGTTAAATTGTACTAAAACAACCAAGCAAAAGAAGCAACAGCAGGTTTCATAAAAATTTGCAAAGTACTATCCCGTGTCAGTACCATTTGTTTTCTGCAAAGTATGTTACTTTTTTGGTGTAAATGATGGCAAAAGTTGTTTGTTGTATGTGCATGGGTTCATTTTACGCTCCATTATCTATAGAACTCTAGAGTAATCAAAATGAGATAGTAAACAACACAAGTAAATTTTAAGTAAGTAGCAAAAATTTTAATCCAGGCATCTTGAAAAGATATAAACAAGAAAACACCAATGGATTAACCGTTCTTATAAACATACTGCTGACACAGTACTGCTTAACAGACCATTATAGATTCGTTACAACCTTAGTATTTCTTTAAATAATGTATCTACATTTCACAAGAGAATTAGCCATGTTTTGAAAATAAAATTTATTCTTTGTACATTTTCCATCCGACATGCCAAGATGATTGGTGCATTTTAGTACGCTTAAACACACCGGAAATGAGTTTGATTAAAAATGTTGGAAATTACGGAAAGTCGTGCTGCAATTTTACAGTTAAAAAAAACTATTTTACGTGTTGAATCAGTAGTAACAAATGTGTAAAGTATATGCTCTACTTCCAAACGAAGTCATGCTGCAATAATCCAAAACGGCATGATTCTTGTTAAATGACTACACAATGAAAGGCCATTTGTGCAATTGTGTAAGGCTACTAGAATGATACGATACGACCATTAGGGTAAATGCGAATTGAGCAGGAATAGTATAGTTTGTGTCGCTGCAGATGCAAAGGAAAAAAAAGGAGAGGTACCAAGCATAAAATAAAAAAGGCACGCACACAAAGAGTGCTACAAATTGTTTTATGTCCTCTCATACCCTCCATTTACTTACATTTCAACCAATCTTTTGCCTGTATTTAATGTGATGGGAATGGAGGAAAATATTACTGCCGTTTCAGTTACAAGAGAATATTACGACAAAATGGTTTGGGTGGACACATCCTGTCTGAAACAGAATTTAGAATGAGCGAAACTACCTAATAAAAACTTCCTATTCTAACAAAAAACAATTTAGTTCAGTCATAGTAGAGCCAGTTAGCAGTACCGTTTTTATTTTGCAAAAGTAGATTCATCCCAATTTTCATGCAGTCGTTTATTGCCCGCATTTGAGAAAAAGTTTGGCATGCTATGTCGGCAAGTCTAAAAAAATAGAAAAAGAGTAGACCGAAAAATCATGATAATTTTACGAGAAGAATAAAACTTAATCTTTAAAAGAAGGAAATAGTAGTCATCATGAAAAAATGGCTTTCAGCAAATTTCGATACGGAACTTAATCTCGTCATTGAATGCCAAATACATTGTAATTTTTTAGTCAAATAAGTACTGAGTTGCACTTGCAAGTTCGTTTTACGACTTGCTACCGGCAGATGCTAGGATGATGCACTCACTTGATTTACACTCCATTGCATACATGGCTAAATGATGAAAGAAACAAAGGAATCGCATTTTATTCATGTCCAAGCAAGATCGGTGTTACTTAATTTTTCAAACAATTTCTCAATGTAGCAACTGAAAAGTGCTTCAAAAAAACGAAAATATTTTACGGACACATCGGATACACTGCTCAACTAGATATTTGTGTAAACGTCAAATTAATAAAGTTTCATACGAGTTTATGGAATAAAGTTGTTTACCCTAAAAAAATTGTTTATCTCGAAAAGATGACAATATCACAAAAAGGACGAGATCAAAGAATTGCCTTGTTGAAGATAACCCCACATGCGAAAAATTACTGCTCTGTACAATCAAGATATACATTTAACACTTTACGATACACTATAATGATGCTGATAAGAAAATACTTTTGAATTTATTGTAACCTTTGAATAAGATCACGAGTAGCGAGCAGCATTCCGTTAAAATTTACAAGCACAGTTACAGTGTTCATTTATACTAAAAATGTGCAAAGATCAGATCGGTGGGAATCAAGTCACATTAAGTAGTGTGTGTACTCCATTATATGATTATAATGACTGTAAAAAGATATCAAGAGTAGACATAAAAGTGTTTTGTAGAAAACTTTTTTTTCTCCTTTTCATACCCGATGATATGGCACTTAGTTACTTCTTTCTTACCAGCTAGCTGCTGCCTAAAATATGCTGGTTGGCGGTAACTATAAAGTACACAAAGAGTTAAGAAAGTTTTTCACATTTTGCCAGATAACTACTTAACTAATATGTAGTTTGGATATAATACCACTCTGATGGGAAAGAAAGGAATGTAACTAACTGCCAGCTGGCGGTGCCAACAAAAACATACCTTGACTCTGCTACATATTTACGTTTTGTATAGTACAGGTGGACTCTAGAGAAAGTTCTTCCAGTACAGGCAATAGGTGCATACACAGAATACCATCGTAATCTTTTCTCGATTCTATTATGAGCGTGCGAGTCGTTAGCCCGTATTAATATCAAAACAGTAAAATTACACCATTAAGAGCGTACTGGTGACAGCTTATCAAATCATACTTTTACTATGCCACCACCACCACCATCGCATTCCCATCAAACAATTCTCGGGGTACTTTTCTTTGCATACGATTACATAAACATTGTGAAAACATTTGCACAGCACAAACAAACATTTTGTGTTCTTAATACATACTCTTGCGCTACTCTTTCTAATAAACTTTTCATCTCAGCCCTGTGCTCAGGCCAGCTTTCATGTCATTTTTTATACCATACCCATATTATTACTTTTTTTAAATGTGCATGCATATTACTACATATTCATATTTTTATAACACTTTTGTTCTCACATTAATAATAATAATAAAAGAAAGGAAATCTCAGAACGGAAGGGCACTGCAGAAGCACATAACAGAAAGTATTAAAAAAAAGTTATTTAACTGAGGGTGGTGGTGGTGGTAGTGGGTTGTGTGGTGACGGCAGTGGTAGCATGGTAGCAGTGGAGAACACCAGCAGGTTCTTGAAAAAAAGTTTTTGTGTTGGTATAATGCGTGCACTAATGTGTGATTATGGCAGACTTAAATAGCGTTAGTTCTCGGGATTCATTCTAGTGAAAATCTTCCCATTTTCTACTCGTGTATACATAACTTTTTGACCTAAATATTACATAATATTCAAATAGAGATGTTACATTATCATGATATCATCTGAGTAATGTCCTTTTTTTTAGTTTTCTAGCATTTACCATCTACCATGAACATTGTGTACTTTGTCCCATTATATTACATGCGTGTGAATTGGATTGTTGTAGACTTTAGTGGACAACAGTTCGAGGTAAATCATATGAGAATAAAATGTGATGGAATTTTTTATTATTATTTCCTTCATTTTCATTTCTTTTCTTCGATGAAAATATCACTTTTTTGAGAACATGAATAAACGTAATAAATGGACCTGTCTGTTATGCAAACACATTCCGGTTTGACCTATTTTTCTGTTTCGTTTCGGTGTTTGAAGATATCCTGTAATAATAACGAGACAGGATGAATAACAGTGAAAAATAGGTAGTTCAAGTTCCTCACAATGTAGTAATAATGTAGTAAATATGCCAAACAAGCTTATGTTTACAGTACCAGCAAATAACATAGAAAATGTGTGATACTCATCTTGGCGTGTTATTAATGTTTAAGAAAGATGCTAAATTTTTATAGTACTTGATACATCACTCTTCTTTTACTACATACTCCTCCTACACTTCCATATGATTATGCTCTCAAAAAAGTGTCTATAACATACACATAAGCAAAAGTTTTTATATGAATATTAGCCCCAAATCCTATCTTCCTTTTTTGATAGTCACTGGCACTTTCTCTGGTTCCTAGAGTCAATGATAGGGCAAAATCTACGCGAGTAAGAGGAAAAGTTTATTTTTTGCTCCAAATGAAAATGCTTTCGTTCAAAAAAGTTATCTTTTGATTACATGCGTTTTTCTATTTTTTGCCCCATATAATTTTTTTTGGCAGAGGATCACATTTCATTTCTTCCTCATACGTAAACTGCTATATTTTTGATGACGATGGGGATTGTTGAATACTAGTATAAGGCTTAAGAAAATGACGAGTAAAAGTTTGCATAGTGTAAAGCAGTTTAATCTAACAATTGTTTTACAAAGTTTCATGCTAGCTGATGCTCTGTAAAACTCATTTTAGAAATCATGTTTTTGAAACTCATTTTACTCATTCTACTCATTCCTAAAAAGGTATGTATAGTAATTTGCACAGCAAGTGCTGACGCATTTTTTACTTCATTTCCCGACCTCCTGAGGGCGGATTATTTATGAAAATTTGAGACAAAATAATATGTAAGTGGTGAACTGTCATGAACGTGTTTTTAAAGTGAACAAAATTTTTTCTGTATTAGTAAGTCATTCAGTCAGATGCCGCAACAAAACTAGAAATGCGCATAGTCATTATATGGCAACATCCCACCGCTGCAATTTTCGGCAACAGCCAATGTTAATAAAGTAACGTAACGTGATGATAATGGAATCTAATCTTAATATATATTAGACATGAAATAGGAAACAGGGCATTGAACCAGCAAAAAATATTTTCAGTGTATACAAAGCCTATCTATCACCACTCACACCACCATACTACCATCATCACAATCACATCATCATCAAGACAAAATCATAATAATAAAAATTGGCAGAAAATTGAGTGCTATTTGATATGTTAGTTTCTTGTAAAAATATATCAAGAACATAAAAATTCTGCTTCTTTTTTTTTGCTGCACTCTGTTCTTTACATACACACATAAGAGATCATATCAAGCGATTCACACAACTTCTCCAACTGCTGATACACTTATTGATACCAATTTGCCAAAAATATCGATATGCTCGTTTAATAATAGACGTAGAGGTACAGTTACAGTCTGTAGACAACATGTGAATACGAGTGTGCAATACTAGTGTTGATTTTTGTTCATAAATAACAGATATGTGTGTAGGTATGTATGTATGTTAGGAAGTTCAAAAATACACACACGCATAAATAGTCAGATAGATAGGATGAAACGTTCAAACATCGTTACTCCTGACATTCTGACATTTTATGTACATGAAGTCTGACATGATTACCATTTTCTAACTTTGGCAATTGGCATCATCAAACGAAAATGCAGTTTTGAATCACGTATTCTATTAGCCAGAAATTTTAGAGGTCGATGCATTCATTACTTTTCTTGCTTCCCTTTTTTCTGAGTCAACTTGTGTACAAAACAAATAAAATTGTGAGATTGGAAAGTATTCACTACCAAAACTTGATTTTGTTCATAGAATTGGGTAAAAAGAAATATTAAATAATATTTAAATCATATTATGATTTTCTTCCGTACATATATTTTTGATGAAAACATTGAAAAATTGTTGGAAAGTAGCATCTATACCATGTAGAAAAACGACATGATTGAATATACATGTAGCTCTTTTATGGAAAGCCGTAATTAGATTGAAAGGACGAAAACTTGCCAGTCTAAAAAAATGTTTTTGTTGTACACAGTACACTCATACATAATAGGTCAACTGAGTTTGATTAGAGGAAAATATCTACCCAAAGAGAGGACAGCTCCGCATAGCCAAAAAACACATGAAAGGGTGCTCAGATACTGTTATTTAATTTCTGCAAACTCAATTAGTTTTAGTGCTCGAAAGCTGTATATGTGTTCATGCATCCAGTTGATTTTATTCAAAAAATTTTAAAAACGCCAGTCGCTACGTGGCTGTAAGCTCATACGTGCCACTTGTCAGAAGTAAAACATTGCAAAGACCTCGACATGTCCACGTTTCAAAATTTAATTTGTCTTTCACATAAAAACCCTTAGATGCATGGATGCGGACAGGCTTGAGTGAAGTACGTGTTATATGCCATTCATTCAGCCTGGTGGAAAAACTAAAAAGCAACTCATACATACAGAATGATACCATTTTATAAATATATTATGCATAAAAATGTAAAATATTCAGTTATACATACAGCTTAATTTGAAAGAATATAGCCAGACTGGAGAGGGTGCCATTCAAACTCGTGTTTTATGATTTTTCTTTCAAGATAATAGTCTCTGGTAAAATATGTCATCATGTAAGCTTAAAATTACCTACACCATACACAGCATATTTCATAATACATCTATTTTCCCCTTTTGAAAAGAGCCAGTACATCCATTGACATTGCATTTTCTCTTCTACTTCCATCCATTTCAATTTTCAATCTACTTGAGATATGTTAATGCAAAGTACCTATGGTGTACCAGCTGTAAAAGCGCAATCCTTGCCTATTTACTGAGAAGAACATTGGCTTGTTGTAGGTAGCAAGCAAGCCACCAAGGCACTCTTCCGCCTACTTCTAGAGGATTATTTCATAGCTTTCAAGCTTCGCTAAGCAATATGTAATGCTTCGCTTGCTGCCCATCATCATAATCATTATCAAATGGCATCATTCGGCTCGGCAACAACATCACAAGCACATTGCACGAATTCTCTTATTTTTAAGTAGAATTTCTCTTCTTAAAGCATTGCTAAAACCATATAATCCAGCACAGCAGCAGACTGCTGCTGAACGGTATATCACTCTTTTCACTAAAAGCAAGGAAAACAAGAAATTTTGTGCTTGCACGTAACACTCTCTTGAAAAGGTTTAAGCAAACCTTTCAGACAGCGGAAGTCTTGAAATTTTTGATTGTCTGTTGAATTGCAAAATGATGTAAAAGGAGCATTTCAGTAAGATACTTTTTGTCTTTTTTAAAAAGTCATTATGGCATGTTATAAGCTTATCATCATCGTCATTACGTCACTATAAGTATGCATTATTTACTCCCTTTAGAGCTTGCTATTACGGCAAAAAGAGAGTTTAACATAGCGTCAAATATTACAGTGGTTAGTACCAAAGTCAAAACACAAAGAAAAAAATGTGTTTTAAAGTATCTGTAAAAGGCGAAAAGGAGAACGGTAAGGCTTTTACAGTTTTATGGAATGTGCAAACATAAATGGTCCAATTCACACACATACATTCTCTCTGGCCCTCTCGGCTTTCTTCATCACTTTTATAATGTAATTCAATTCACACCCCCGTTTTTATTAAAAAGCTTTCTTGAAAAGCAAAAAGATCAAAAGCTATACAGCAGCTCATCAACAATAGCAAAGCAACTTGCTGGGATGACGTGATGATTTGAAATGATCATCATAATGTAACACAATACTCTCTTCTGTCTTCTCATTCCTCAACAACAGCAACAACATTCAACATTTGAGCTGACAGATGAACACAGCACACTTTTCACACTTGGTGATGAAAAAGAATGACACTATTTTTTGCTACAACCATATCAGCTATCAACATTAGCTTTAGGGTCACGCTTCTTTAGTATACTCTACTTTTTTTCAGTATGCTGTATATCATCATCCCTTTTGTTATTCTTCTTTCCTCTTCAACCGAGTGAATTGAAGAATAAATGAAATGAATGACGGTTACTTGATCTATCTATGTAAGTAGTAGAGTAAGTGCATTACTTTAATACACATAGCTTAGCTCAGATTTTTTTTCTGCAAAAATTCTACAAAGAGGAAAAATAATAGAAATTCTTCAATACGAAAGGCAGAGAGTTGTGATAAATATAAAATATTATACTTCCTTGAAGATTAACAGTCTTATTATTTTTGTGCTCATCACTTCATGCTAAAAATAATAGTGCTGATGGGAACAGTGATATTAGAGATGACGACGAAGAGTATCTGCTGAGAAAATCATAGCACATTAAAAGTAGTAAAAGACGAGAGTCACGACATCCTACCACCACGATCACCATCGCGTTGGTTGATGCGATAAGATGGTGATAATATTAGAAATGGTACATACACACGGAACGAAATAAGTGACGACATATCACACAGACAAACCAAACCTGAGCTGAGTGAGTGTTTTGGCTCCTGAGGCGTGATATGAAGATGTTGATGATATTCTCCTTCTTCTGATGTGGTTTTCTTTTAGTTTGATATTTGATGCTGCTTCTTTGATGATGATGACGATGCGATGATCATAATGATTTTTTTTTCTTTTTTTTCCCCTTCTCTTTTTCAACTGTTCTTTTTAACTTTTTGTCGAAGTGGAAGATGAAGGCGTAATAATAATGATATCATTTCGTTTCGCCTTTCATAATATCCGTAACGTATCCATCTATATCATCATTTTCTCCTTTTGTTATATATTTCCTTCCCTTTTTGCAGCGTTTGGTTTTTTAGTACTTTTTGCTCTTTGTTTTTGATGTTGCATATGGTTTTTACTTGGGGTTCTCTGTTGCCTTTTACATAACTGCCTGTTCCTTTGACAAGGTTTTGGTTTTCTTCTCTCAGAGTGTCTTTATCTATCTTTGTTCTTCGTCTTTACTTTGGTTTTCTTTGTCGTGACACTTGTATAAAATAAAATAATTGTGCAGCAGAGAAAGATAAGAGACTTTATACTGAAAAGAGTGTTTTACAATGAAATGGTACCTCAGCAAGTAAACGGCACCACTTAATGTATGTATATCTAGCGTTACCCACAAAAACCTCACTGTATCACCGCATCTCTGCCCTTCGGAGCAATAACAAACGTGCAGGATCAACAACGGAACGCTGAATACTGTAATATGCTTTGTCGTAAAATAATAATCATTTCTGGTTTGGTCTGCATTAAAAGAGTATGATGGAACCGTAAAACACACACACATACACACAAGTAAGCGGAAAGGAAGCTCACACAAGAAGAAAGACAACTAAAGAGCAACACACACCCTGCCTGACAGCAACAACGGCAGAGGTGAAACCAGAAAAACAACACTGATGCAGCAGTGATTTTTCTGTTTGTTGAGCAAAGACCAAGCACATTCCAGTCAAAGTACAGGGACATAAAAATTAAATGACTGTGACAAAATTTCTGATGTTTTCAAGAAGAATCCCTGAGAAAAGCGAACTGATCTTGCTGTCTTGTTTGTACAGCAACGTGAGGAGTGATATCCGTTCCGTACCACTGCAACTACTACCACCACCAACAACAATAGTCAAATAGTCATACTGTTGTACATACATGCCTAAACATTCCGCATTGCATAAGACAAGGATGAAGTTTTTACGTGTTTTACTAGTTTTTTTTATGTCATCTTTTGTGGTGCCCACGTATTGTTTACTCTCAAGACAGTCAACATTCCCAAATTTACTTTAACCCTCTTCTAAAGTCTACCCAATTCGTCTTCCTCCATCTCTCCGACTTGGGCTTGCAAAACCGTATGTTTTGATCTTCATGGTATGCATGTGAGCCTGGTTTCGTATCGTCGCATGATCATCATCATCACCATAACCATCGTCTTGTTTTATGGTGTAGTTGGTTGCGGAGATAGCAATTCATTCAATTTTGTCATGATGATCACATTACGCCGCGTCACGTTACATCAATTTTTGTTCAGGATCATTGCACTTCCCGAAAGACAGTAACAGTGGGATAAAGAGAGGACAAGCCCACAAGAGAGAAAAAAAATAAAAGTTTTCTAAATTTTTATATTGCATAATAACATATATATATATTGCATACAACAACTTATGCACCAATGGCAAGCGTCCGGTAGTATTGACACTCGTCTTACGCTGTACACTAATGCTGATAATAATAAAAGCTAAAGTGCTTCTCGAAGGAGGAAAAAGAACAAGTGAAGCCGCAAAACTTATTTATTTTTTCTCAAGTGAAAACTGTTAAATCGGCTTGCCACTCATCCATGCATTTAATCCACTCAGAGCTCATTTATATGGTCCATTGAAGCTATCGTACTTTTATTCCTTTCTTCTCTTGATTGATTTAAAGCATGAGAATCTGTTTAACATTTTATATTTTTTTCTTTACTCTTCCTTTCCTCCTCCGTTCTAAAATGAAAGCAAAAATGTGTTTCTTTGCTTTGCTGCTTTTGTAAGAGTGGGCGTATATGTAGGTAAGTAAGTATATACGAACCACCACTGTTCCTTTGTTTAGTAATAAGCGATATTGATGATGGAAAATGTATATATTGATAATGATAAGCATTTGTTCGTATTTATTGTCGTTCTTGGATATAAAACTTGTCACATTAGCATATTTCCTTGAGAATTTCTTGCTTCAATATGTTCCATGTGGCATTTCACTTGACTTAGAATGACAGTGCATTTTCATTTATTAGACTTGAAAGTTTAATGCGGTCACTCAAGCAAAATTTCATTTCCTTCTATCTCATAGCGCAAATGTTTTTTTTTTCGTCAGAAGATGGATTAAATGCATCTCTTGAAAAGGCCGTGTGCATGCTATTTAATGGTACATAGTTAAATATTCCATGTCGGATGCAGCACCGACAAAAATTCATGATACCATAATATACCAGTCGTTCTTAAGTACACATCTAAAAACTCTGTTGGAGGTTGGTCATATGGGGTACATAATTTACGAAGCATTTAAAACTTGAACATTTTTCTGATTTTTTTTGTACATGAAGCTTGTCTCATTCTCTATAAAGGCGTATGGCGGTTATAAAAATATACAAGCATAAATCCCACGAGAACTTTTTTGCTTCAATTCAACTGCCACGCTATGCCACTCCTCCGTCCCTCTTCGTTTTAATCTACAACGCTGTACTTCAATGCTCTACTGGAGCTATTCTTTGAGTACACAGTGCTGCTGGCTTGTTACTAGTACATTTTTCAAGTTTATCATTACTACATATTTTAGTACCATGCATGTATCTTGTGATATAATTTTAGCACTGGTGCCTAAATGTCTGTCCACTTGAAACGTTTGTCTGTCACCTTCTGACAACACAGATTTGGTCACTCCTAGTTTTCCTCTTTTCCTTACTTTTCTATTTTATTCCCATTTTCTTCTTTTTCTGCGTAGTAGTCCTTTGGTAGTCCAATGCTAGCACTTACTGAATGTTATTTTATGCTGTATAAAGTATTGTCTCCCTCCCTCCAATCCGCCGTGGTGAATAGCGAAAACATTGCTACTAGGGACATACGTGAATTGTAGTCCTCCTTGTACGAAGCAACTATGTGTGATTGAATTTTCTTATTTCATTTTGCTTCAAGAAGACGTCCCCCCTTAAGGTAAGCAGATTGATTTGATTATGTTAGCGGATTTTGGCTCTCCATCATCAATAGAAAATGGAATCAATGGACAACGCCGAAAAAGATGTGACGCAAATATGAACAGAGAAACACAAAGTCTTTTGCTTGTGTTTCATCATCTTGCTTCTTTCTATCATACCACCGCACCGCAGCAGTGTGCAGTGGTGAAGGGTGCAAAATGGGAGTATAGTAGAAAAAGAGCAAATGATATTGAATTCTCAGTTTGATGACAATGATTTGATTTGGCGCATAAGAAAATATGCCTTGATAAGTTTTAATACAAAAAGGCCTACAAAATAAAACGCAATTTGATGAATATCATTTGTACATACAACCTGCCAACGGTCTTTCCCTTCTCTGTTTCGAAAGTATAATATAGGCATAATAATATCTACTTTGTCGTGTAGTCGTATAGTCATATGTATTGTGCAATTTTTACAAGAAACGATAGAATGTAGCATAAAAAGACAGGGATTGATTAATGGAATGGATTACATGCTCAGACAAGAAACCCCTTTCCATCTATGTAGTTACCAGCAGCGTTCTTTTTCAATCAGCTTAAAGTTTTACCAAAATCAGAACAAGGATAGAGCGAAAGATGATCATAGAGCAAAAAAAACAATCAGAATCACTTTTCATGCTTGGCAGAAATCGAAAGCTTTACTAGAAATACAGTATATATATTTATTATACCTTTGATAATACAATAAGCGAAATAAGCAAACACAAGGAATTACTTCGACTACGTCTTCCTGTCATCATGATCAGAGTAATTCTTTTCAATCAGTTTGACAAACATTGAATGCAATCATCCCACCTTAATGTCATTAGCTATCGATTGCCGTATATATCTCAATCAGTTATTTCTATCATGTTTGCGAAAAACACAGCGCTACACTACAGATACGTGCGTCTCATGAGAACAGTCTTTGTTTTTTTTTTGGTCCGATGACAATATTGCATTTTTCTTTGAAACATAAGGACAAATGTACAAGGATTAGATTGACTTCACAGGAATAAGTATAGTTATTAGATCTCATTTTCATTTCTTCGAAAAAAAACAAGAAAAAGTAATAAATAATCGAACAAGTGAAACAAGTCTTTTTGCACATAAAATTTACTTTTTATAATCCATAGAGCTATGCAATTACAAGGGAAAACGGCAAATAAAGCTTGTACTCTATTTAGTTTTGTGAAGCAATTAAAGATAAACGGTGAACACGCGATACGCTACGCCAAGCTACATGACGCATAAACACGTTCATCTAACAAGAGGTATTATAATATTAATGTAACACACCAGCTTATTACTGCACAGTAGAGAGCGTAGCAAGTAGAGAAAAGAAACGATCACATCAAAGAGCAAAAAAAGAGAGGCAGAGGGAAGAGAAGGGAGTACACGATTGTGCCGTAGTAGATTGCAAAAATGATTGACGCTAGATGAGTTTTACTTCTCTCATCTTCCTCGTACTCGTTATCATCGTCATCATCATCAGCAACGGCACTTGTAACGTATATATAATGTAATTTGTACAGTAAAGTATGTACAGCGTAAAGTAATATCTTTTTTTCTACTAGTCTGTAGAGAAGCAATAAAAGTAGGGGAATTACGCTGTAGTAGGTATTTTTAAGTGGATAAAGGACGAATTTTTTTTTTCCTTTTTTAGTGAAACAGAATAAACCAGTGAAAACAGTTCACCTGCGTTGTATGCAATTTTAATAGAAACATAAGTCAGCCTTGCTAATAAGCACTTAAAACACAGCACTGCTATTTTTATAGCGTAAATACACATGTAAAATTCCAAATTGTTAGTAAGTGCGAGGTAATAAAATCTGTAATACGCACTCATCTCACTCAAGAGCATACCTTTATCGAATCTCGCTGTGAATACAATATGTAAGTATTCGAAGTATGCTAGGTGTCTAGAGGAAAACACAAATTTGAATGTGGGTAGGTACAGAAACTCAAATGAAAATATGGAATGTAGATAATTTGTTCTTTTGATTTCATCTCTTGTAATAATTATTATGAACGCTACTTGTTATGTTGGTCTGTTTATTATTATTAACCTATGTGTATCCACTTCACATGATATACAGCCAGAAATATTGTATATTATGAGTAAATCTACGCTCAAAAAGCGTGAATCGAGATGCAAAGAGTGCTCAAACAGCGAGTTAGCTATTTATGTATATAGGCATTCCGCATGACATGTAAATATAGTGAAGGGATTTTTGTTTGTTGTGTGAATCAGACCGTTTTTGCAATAAATATTTTCTGCATGTGCTGCTGCTTCTACAAGGCAGCAAAAAAAAGAGATTTTAAAAAATCTCTGATCTCTTTAACGAAATAAATGTTTGCAGATGTTGTTTGCACTGTTAAAGACAAAAAAAATATTTCACATTTCCACTGGCAGATACACTAGTACTTTCATAGTCAGATTGGTATTTACAAAACAGAGCAATTTTCTGAATGGTGAATTACCAAGCTTAGAATATTTAATGGGTTATCCAAGGTCGAGTAAAAGTAAAATTGGATATTTTTCGATATGCTACAGAAAACGTAAACAAGCAGTATGAATGGAATGACGGATTTGATTCAATGTGCTTTCAACATTTATTTTGCTTTTGTTTTGGCTGTTGAATCAATTAGTTATGAAAAGGACAACACTAATAGCACTTCAATGGCTTTATGTATTGTTTTTACAGGTCAGCATATAAAGTCATCGATAATATTTTGTAACGCGCAAAATAGTTTATATTTAGGTTTTAAAAAATGTTGGAGCGGATGTAGAGTTTCAGACAATTTATTTTACCAGGAATATCATATAAAATTTACTGCCTCCAATTCTTTATTTTTCATGAAAACAGTTTCTACTAGTATTTACTCTCATTCACGTACAATTCACTGGCGTATCTTTATGCATTGGATCAAGGTCTCTCGCGTACTCCATGATTTTATACTCGCTACTTTTAATGTACGCTGGTTGTTGTAGACCATGTAAACTGTTTTAAAAGGGAAATTGTTAATAAAAATATCCAACACAAAAAGGCTAAATGCGAATACGATAATGCTGCAAACGTGCTTTCGCAAATTTTACGGGTATTATAGACTGGTTCTATCTAAAATGGAGTAGCAAAAAAAGTGTAAAACCCATTAAATATTCTGCTTCAACCTTGTGAAATGAAAGGATAGATCTTGTTTAGTTTGACCGAGACCTACTCCATTCCAAACCAAGCCATGGCTTTTAATTCCCGTAGTGGTACTCAACTGAAAGCATTATAACTATCGCCTGCTTCGTGAATAGCTAATGGCTTGACACTATGAGAGATCTGCAAACGCGCATTACATTAAAATGGCTGATTTCTATTGCTGCAGTAAATATTTAATCAAACTACGCCCGTCCCAAGCAGTGCATTGTTGAAGAATATATAGGATAAAATTGATGGAGGTTTGGATACGTACGAAAGAAACTCAATTTTTAGTACCTTACGCTGAATTCAAAAAGAATTTGTACAACATTTTGGAGATTTGATAGTCACCGGATTCTGGAATTGATCTTTTTGTATCCGAGCTCCACTGATCGAAAATTTTCACTTTGCAAACTACTCATGAATATAAGGAAATTCAATCAAACATAGACTACGGAGCATGTGACAAGCATGTAATACATAGCTACAAGTATAACCATTTACTAATCAAATTCGGGTGCAACAAAATCTGAAGTTTTATTCTATTAAAATCAACTTAAAATGAAACGGATATCGAAATAAGATTGCGTGACATGAACACATTATTGTCTTCGTTTGGGATTAGACTCTTTCAAGCCATTAACAAGCGTTGTCTTGTCTGCGCCTCCTGATTTTAATCAGTGAACAAAATAACCAATTTTCCCCTTGATTAGAACTTAAATCCCCATCTCATTTGTAGTTGACTTTAGCTGCTTTAATGCTTACAAAAAACTGCACATAGGTATACAAATGACATGCGATTTTTGAATACTAAAACGAAAAAAGTTCTAATAATAATAGCAGTCACAATAAAGTACATTTTTATTCCAGTTCCAACTGGTATGTGCTGTTACCAAAATGACTTTTAGGGTAAATGTTGAATAAAGGAATACATGAATATGCTATTCTAATCTAACGACAGATATATCTCGACAAGTGCGAGCTGAAAGCTAAAGAAAATTACCACCCATATATGTATCTGTCTAAGTGTAAAAGTATGAAAGGAAATAACAGCGCATTTCCAACATGATGACATGATGTCTCATCTAATTGTAAGTCGTACGTTGTACCACAGAGATAGTACCAGTGCGTCATTCTGAAATATAATTTCGTGGAACGTGGTATGAATTTTCACACCAAGTAATACAAAACTCTTTTTTTTTCAATACAGCATGCATAATATGCATAAAGCTATATTATCCTAGTTTTAAAACTAATGGCACAATCATGCATGGATTACTATTACAAGCGCAAAGCAAGAGCTCCACCCTAGTGAGTGTAGTTTCTAGTTGTAGTTTATGCACAAGAGACAATTCACCACACCTCAACCAAATCGTTTTCCTCTTTTACTTAATTTACGCTGACAAAGAACCTATTCGATCTAATTTCCTAGTGGAGAACGGTGCAGCTACAATATTGTAAAATTAAAGGCTTACCAAAGTACAAAGCAAAAATATGAAATACGTATATTTTACTTTGCATAGAGACGGAAGAATGACGACCAAACGCATATTTTTGACCTCATTTACATTTTATCAGCGATCTTGCCTCATCCATTTTAATGATGAAAAAAGGAACCGGAACTATGGTGTGATCATAGTGAGTGTGCTGGAAATTTGCTGCAGTTTACAAGCTCATGATGACAAAAAATACTATACATTTTCATCTTTATCCCATGCTAAGCAGAGGACAAGCACGAAGAGGACTCTTGGGAATGCAATAGAATGATCATACTTTAGAAATATATCCAGTCATAACCGACAGCTCAAAGGTTCAATATTGACGAGTTCATCTATTTTTTATGCTATACTCCACCTCTTCATCGCTGTCATTCCTTCCAAAACTTGAAACAATTCTGCTGTTAGAAAATGTTCTAATTTCATGCTAACATGCCAAAAGGATAAAACTCTACAAAAGGCTAAAACAAAATTCCAGCAAGAAATTCCTTTTTGGAATGCTTCCAATTAATTGCAAATTATAGAGTCCTAGCCAATGCATGCTTGATACTCTTTCACAAAGTGGTAGCTCACAAAGTCCGTTTCTTTGTCTTTACAAGTAGTACTTGTAATAATAGACTTATATACAAGTTGACTGGCAGGGAGTTCTAGTTTCAGTCTGTAACAATGAATCGTTTATCTTATCGGTGAAAGTACATTCTTATTCTCTGTTCTCTTACACCCGTTGTAGAATATGAGGAATACGAAGCTTACTTACGATTGTCAGAGAAGAAAACTTGCTCCAACTAAGCCAGCACAGAAATCCTCTTGTACAAGAAAATTAATGAAATATTAATAAAGCTTCCTTCCTTGAGCGCATACAACTCCTATAACAGAAGCACTTTAATGGAGACCTACAGAGAGGTCAATTAGAATTCCAAATAGTTATTCAGCTTTCCTTTCCATACATTTTCATTGCCTCTGCATATGGCTCCATAGCAGATGATAGATTTATTTTCCTGTTTTAATGCGATACGTTCACATAAAGCACCTCATACACATGTATTTTCTAAATGAACATCAATCCTTTGATCCCATTTCTCTGAAAATTGGACGACAAACACTTACGAATCCGCGTACCGTACCACGTTACCGGGAACGGTTAATAATTAACACTCGTTACCCGATATACAGCACATTATTGGTAGCGATAAATAATCCGTCCGTACCTTAACGTACATACCTACATATTATTTGTATTTCCAGTAACGACTTTCCTTATTTTGTGATGTGTGTTGAATGGCTTATATAAATGGCCATGAAATGGCAACTAATTAGTTTTCGTCTGTTACAAGCAATTAAAGACCTCATTAAATCTGGTAAACTAATTTACTACTCTATCAATTAATTTTTCCTCCTGTACTGTCATGAATTGGTGTTCTTTGTATCATATTTTAACAGCGAAATGAGCAATTTAGATGGATCTTTGTGCATACAAATAAAGGATTAAATGGCTTGAAAAACTTTAATTTTCGGCACAAAATTATTTTGCCATTTAATAATTTCACCGTTAACAGATCCAGCTGCTGGGATGAGTACTTTCTTCTTTCGAGAAAAAATATACTCTTACGCCTAGAGATGTAATTGGGAATCGAGTGTGCGCTTCACCGCCTACACCTTTTGATATGCATTCCCTTCTTCTGGTTGACTTTATTTCCAGTTCATATGGAGTGCAATCTAGAAAGAGTCAATTTACTAGGTTCAAAGGTAATCATCTCAAAGCAAAACTCAACATAAAAAAAGTACACGTGTTAGCTTATATTTCTCATCTTTAAAAAATATGAGTGTTTCTTTTGCTTTTCCAGCTTTCTAACAAGAAATTTTCTCAGCTCACTGACTCAATCTTATCTTGCTGATTTTCATACGCGAGTTTTTTCCTTTGAAAGGTTTCTATTTATTCTGTTCTCTGCTGCTTCACCACTTTCATTATACCTGCTTGGTTTATTGTGCATATGCTTCCAGGTAAATAGGAAAATTACATACTTTTTCTTATTATGTTTCTTGTTGAACCTGTGGCAATTTAAGCCAATGTAGGCAGCAAAAAAAGTGATCATTATGCATCATCTTTTTCACAGAGTATTACGACTTGAGAACACACACGAGTACACAAAAAGAAAACACCACAAAAATTTAGGCTAAATGGGACTTTTGCTTGAAAAAATCTGGCTACATAGCTGCTACTACTGATGAAACTAAACCCAGGCTTTGAGCACTCAAAAACCACTTTTGTTCTTGATGCTGATAAAATAGATGGAATGCTACTGAGACTCCTTCCTGTCTGTCCTCCCTTTTTACGTAAACTTTTTAAGGGTGTCCTGTGAGAAAACAACCGTATTATTATTTTTATTACGGTATCACCCACGAAAAAGGCATATATTTTCTGTGCTCTAAAAGTTAAAAAGAATACCATTCACACACACACACACTATTTTGCTTCACTGCACAAGTTCTTTCATGTGAATCATAAAGAGTGAAACCATCTTCTTCGTCGTCGTCGTCAGGATTCTTGTCTTGTCTGACGTCACGTCATGGTACAAGGATAAAATTGTGTATTGTATGCCGAATAGCGAGAAAAGGTGCCAAGAAATACAGTGTTCTGTTAGTGGGACAGGAATGAATGCAAAACGTTTTGAATGAGTAAGCACAATCTTTACACACAGACACACAGAGTGAGTAGCATTTTTGCACTGGAGAAATTTTTCGCTTGAAAAGGGGAAACTTATTTGAAGAGAGAGGAGTTGGACCTACTTTTTCCAACCTATATCGCAGCCAAAGGTAGGTTATCCAAGAGTGAGAAAAAGGAAAAAGTGACGGCTATTGAGACGGAGAAAGCTACTACGGAAAATGTGATAGCAAGAAAAGACTTCAGGATCTATGTTCTCAAAGTTATACGTATCAATGGATGAAAATGTAACGCCTTTACTTTTTGATAAAAGAAAAAAGGAGAAAACACTTTCATTCATTCATTCATTCATTCATACCCGGAGAAATGGAAGCATGTTTCAATACATAATGGCGCGTACGGTTTCAGTAGTAAAAATAAAACTTTTCAGTAGAAAAATATATGTACCGGCATACACGTATTTTCATAAATCAGTATAAACATATGCAAGTAGATAGTATTATGCTACTTTTGTACACTTTTTGTGAAGATTATTACTACTTTCACACATACGAATGATTTATAAAGTGCACTTTCCAAAGGATCATGGAATGACAAAGGATGAGAAAAGCCATCTAGTTGACATACGACATGAAAGGGTGTTGGTGAAAAATAAATGGAAAAGGACAGGGAGTAGCGAGGGAGAGAAAAAACATCAGACAAGATGGATAAGTCATGGAATGAAAGAAACTGGATCAAGCGTCACGTAATGCAGATATATTAAATAACTGAATAGATCTCTATAATCTATGATCGTATAGATATATGTATGCATATGTTGTCATTAACTATAGCACATACATGACACACAAATGGTAATAGATAACCTAAATAGGTAGGTACTATTAAAATTAAAACAGGGTTTTTGCTTCCATACATTCGAGTGAAATCCGATGTTATAAATTTCTAATAAAAATAAAATAATCTTTTTTCGTAAACTGTTGAATATTTAACTTGGGTAATAGATATGCATGATGTGCACTTGCACTGCACTGTTACCACTCACTAACAAATCGAAAATTCAACATCTTATATACAGAGGTGTCAAAAGAGAGCCACGACAGTAACTTACAATTAATAAAGTTCCTCCTTTTTGTATCCTGTCCCTAATCTCTTGAATAATACAAAAGGAGTTGGCAATTATGGAGAGGATACCAGAAGTATTATTATGTATGTCATTTTTTATTAATGAAGGATGATGATATCACACATCACCCACATACATATGAAAAGAAGTATGCATATAAGCTGTTTCAGAATATATAATATGTGTAATCAAAAGACGGATTAACTATGTATGCCTACCGACATGCATACTAAAACATATCATCTTGTTGTGGTCTTAAAACTTGCATTAGTCCTTTGAGTGCGAAGTACATTGCAACGAAACCGTGAATAGTGGTGGCCGTGGTGGTTGCTGTTGCTAATGCTAAAAATACTGCTTGCTGCTCTTGAAAATTTTAGCTCAACGAGAGAGTGCGTGCAGCATTGGTAATGGTAATGTAACTGCCGGGTGTGCAAAGCACAGCTTAGCACAAGGATTCTTGTGGCCTTTCTAAGAATTTATGGCATTAAAAGTGTAAAGCCCCAAAAAAAGAAGATGAAGACAATAGCAACCCAACCAACAACATTTATACATACAGCTCTAGAAAAAGAGTAAAACGAATAGAGCAGCACCAAGTCAGCCATAAACTTGGAGACTGTCCTGAGATAATCATGACCATCATCATCCTTGTGGTTCTGTTGTGGTTTTTTCTACAACATCTATGTAATATAACTGTTCTGCTTGGCTTTACGTAAACAAAAAGTAAAAGAGAGTCTGTAGTAGTGGCAATAATAAAATCGTGCCAGTGAAAGCACCACCATCCACCATCATCATCAGCTATGCATTCTTATTCTTTTCTACAGCAAACTGTGTATATGCAAAATACCAATGTGATTTGTGGGCCTGTTGACGACCTTCAAGGACCTCTACTATGTGTATCCTATCTATTTTCTATGAAAGATCTCCAACCTACAGTAGTGACTATGAGTTTACAAACATCACCCTGCTACTTTCATTTTGTGCAGTAAAGTTGCAAACAGGCAGAACCGCATTAAATCTGGGATCCTGTTACTTCATCTTGTTGATATTACAAGAAAATTGGAGCACGAACCAAATGGAATGACTGGGCACGTCCTCACTAATAAAGACGACAATAATAACATCGCCATTTTTTCTAAGGCGCTTACATACTTGTTTGTCTCTTTTTGCAAAAAAAAAATCCTTCTCCCTCGTTGCTTGATTCACTCTTCCAATTTAATAATAATCAAGAGAATCGAGAACAAAAACGGGTATATAAGGTACTTAAATATGAATGCACTGAAGTGTACGTTTAGAATGAATGAAAAAGAGAAGATCAGAGGCAATTTCACTTTTTCTTTTTTCTTCCTTACAAAAGGGTTTTTATTTTGGTCTTGTTCATCAACCATGCATGGTATACACATCAGACAAATTGGAATTTAAGATATTTTAAAATCTGTCAGTCATTTTCTTGGCAATTTTTTTTACCATTCGTCTGATATTTATTCAAAATATAGTACATTGATGATAATGTTATATGAATATTTTTGAAGTTAAAGAAACTTGCTCATTTTTTCCACATTTTATGCTTTTTTCTTTTAGAACCAGTCAATGCATTTCGTAAAAAGCTTTAAAATCGATTGGATCCTCCTCTCATTATACATTTTTTTACTCATGTTAAACTTGAGTGATAAAATTACAGGATTAAATATTTACACAAGAAGAAAAGCAACAGAAAAGGCAAACAAGATATGAATGCAAACCTTACAAGAAAAAGATTGCTTTTTCATCATAACACTCTAAGCTCAGACGCGAGGCGGTGATGATGTTTGTGTTTCACTCAATAGGCAACGTATTCCTCCACGAAATACCAAGTATATACACATACGTATTATGTATCGTCTTTGAGTAGTACACATATACTGATTCAAAATCAAGAGACCAGACATAATTTTCACTGACAAATGGTTATAAAAGATTTTCCTTTTGTAGGGCTGACAGGCAGTCATTTAAAGGATCGCAAAAAAGGAAAAGAAAAAGGATAACAAATAATAATAATATACTTTTCAGAGTTCAGCATTGAGCTTGCAAAAGCTGAAAGATAAATTTGCAATTTTATGTGTGGATAATTATGATGCACGTTTAGAGTTGTAAGTGAGAAGAAGACAAACTGATGATATTTGCCTGTGTGAGTTTTTTCCTCGTCTTGTTACTCTCTACCGATGATGCACTCACGTATAAAAGCCTTTTCAATTGAATCCCAAGTGAAAATGAATCCTTTTGTGAGGTTGTCTGCTGCATGGTCTCTGCTCAGTCTATACTTTTTTACTTTCCTTTGAAGTATGCTTTGCTATATGTATACTGCATTTGGTGTAATAAATGTACCCGTGCTTTGGTTGAAATCAGTATGAATGATGAACATACCTACATACGTAGTTTTGACTTTGTGTCGCTCTAAAATCCTCGTTTATCTTAAGAAACCAGATGAAACTTGTCTCTTCTAATATGAACCGACAAAGTCTTTGTACCTTTTTAACATAACTGCTTCCTAGTAGAATTCTCCATCCACAAGCTTGTGTGAGGAAATCAGAAAGAAAGATGTAAAACCAGAGAGTGAATAGAGAACCCGCGGTTTGAAGTGAGCACAAACTTGAGTTGAGATACTCATATTTACACAAATACATGGCTCTAACAACAAAACATAAAATTTAAATTTAAAGGAACGACAGATAGCAGAACAAAAATCTTTGCAGAAAACAAGTGGATATGAGGACTGAGGACATCAACGGAGGGCACAAGTGCACTAGCTACTAGTACTTTTAGTTATTGTTCGTGAAACAAAAGTCTTCAGTTGACGTGTCTTCCTCTTTAACTCCTTCTTCTTGTCTTCGTCTTCTACTCTGCTTGCATTATTAATTTCATTCTGGGTTAATGGTGGCATAATGACTTGCCTTAAGCAAAAACCATCATCATTATCATCGACATGTGCGATGGGAGCTAGCAGAGAGAGAAATAAATGACTTCAGCAGCAGTAAAATCATTTTCTCTTTGATGGGTTTTTGCATCAGTCAGGCCAAAGAAGAAACAAAACTAAGCCACATGTACTATCACCATCATCAATGGCTAAAGCCGGTCAAACGTTAAATAAATACCTACGATATATGTTTACAGATAGCCGTCTTTGAATATATCATGCATGCGATGAAACGAAATGGTTTTTGAACAGATATGTAGTAAATGTAGTAGTACCGCTGTAATATAGTGCTAGAGAAACACGGTACGTTGGACAGGAGAACATTTGTAAACAAAATTGCACACATTCCTTAGCGAGCCATTCTATCTAAAGGTCATTTATTTGGGAGAAGAAGCATTGTTATCTTTTTGAACGAGAGACCATGTAGAAAGACTCCGTTTCAGTGTCTGGGGATTACTTTCACAAAGGAGATCTTCTCAAATTATAACGAATTCATGCATTATGCATTGCCCCAAGCAATGTCTTCTTAACTTCACTTATCTGCATCCTTATTATTTCGTCCCCACCAGTGCACCACACTATTTTAAATACAATACAACCAAATCCGCTACTGCCGTAGCTCTACTACGTGTTTCAATTATTATCTTAAAACCTTTAGCAAGCAAACCATATAAAGAGGAGAGCTCGACCGGGATGTATTTCACTGATTATTATGATGTTTCAAATCCTTGCGGATTACTAATGCAATACTATCTCCTGCATCATCATCTTCATCATATTATTTGGGTTTAATTACATAAACCATTTTTGAAGCTACTTTGCAATAAAGGAGCGAGGCACGTTTTGCTCACAAAACACTTTCAAATTTCAAGAACAAGTCTGCCGCAAAAAGTTAGTGAATAAATTACCAAGCCAGAGCCGTAGTAGTTGGTAGTATTTTATTGTAAAATTCACATGACTTTTTTAAACGTCCATTACGATCGTGTCTTTGGGAATGACTTTACGTTGCTAAAAGGATGAATAAATCGTTTTTTTTTGCGATATGGATTCTTCTTGAATGATTTTGTGTGGATTGTACCATTTTACATTTTCAAGTATAAAAGGACAACATTGCAAAACAAAATGGCTTTTAAATGCCATATGATTATGCCATCACCGTGATCATCTGCTGTGCATCGTAAAAATATTTGGCGTTAGGCCACGAAAACCTGAAAAATTTAGGTATTTTAATGGAAAAAACCAATGACATTTGTGTGATAGAGCGTACATTATGCAAATGAAAATGGTGATGTCATAGATGATCGATCTTTATGAGGAAGCAGAGCTACAGACATCATTATCAGTAGCAGCAGCACAATACAAATACCTATACATTTTTGTATGCATTGAGTACATTCTTTATAAACGTGCTATCAATATCATTCCATTCCAACCGTCGTCATCATCAATGCCTATAATAAATAACCTCTATACCTACATAGCATAATAAGTTTACTGTACGCTGCCACGATGATGCACGAAAGGAATTTCATTATCTTTTTGTAAATAGATTGGGATATTGTTCAAAAGGTAGGGAAAGCATATTAAATAACTAAATAGTAACAAACTGTCTATGCAAACATGTAAAAAATATTTAATATTTAACAATAAATGGAATCTTTTCTTGCTACGGATATTAGGCATGTCGTACTCTTCATATTATATAAAACTAAGATGAATCTTTGTTATACATCATTTATACACATTAAAGTTAACACTTGAAAAACTTACAAAAAACAACACTAGTTGTCTGATAATAAGGATAGTTTCTGTCTGTTGAATTGCTAGAAATGCCAAAAATGCAACATGCAAACGTAAAGTAAAATACGGTTTTGTTATCTTTACAAAAAATCCTGTGTTTCTGGTGTGTGAAATAGTACGGTGTTTCTTCATCTTTTGGAAGTTTCTTCCATGTCTTGTCCCTTTCAGTTTGTCAAAAATAATGACAGTCATACATACATCTAGAGCCAGACTGTCTGGCTCGAGTTTAATGATAGCAATGAAGCAGTTTAGCTTGTTGTGCTGTGCCAAACAAAAATATTATGCAGTTTTATGTGCTAACTGATATACGTATTATGCACTGCCTGCATATAGCCTGCTTCTCTGCTCTACGCTTATAATGCATCTGCTGTAATAATAATGATAGAATACGGATCCTCATACAGGAATCAGGAATCCTTATACATATATTTTTTTTATGATGGAGCTTTCCATTGCATCTGTATCATTTTTTGTTCCAAGAAAAATCTAGTTTCTGATATTTATGTTCTAAAAAATCACTTGCCTTGCATTGTAACTCCAGAAAATCCTTCGGATTTTACGAATTTCCAAAGAAAACGTCGAAAGTATTATTATTATTTATTTATTTTTTTGGCAAGCATATACATCTCCTCCACCGCCGTGTAATAGTAGTAATGCTCCTAGAGTTCGTTTTTATGTGTATTTATGGATTTTTTATCTGTTCTACTTTACCCTTATTTTGTTGACTTGCCAGTGCAAGTTATCATATTCTAAACTTTTCCATCGTCAAGACCAGGCGATCTTTTGCTTCAGAAAGCGCTTTTGTACTACTACCGCCGCATCACTGCTACCGTTCATCGGTCTGGCTCTGACTTTTCAAGTACAATACTCTCTTTCACATTTTTACTCTAGTTGCACACAGCCCTACATTGTTTTCTTTTTATGTAGTTCTTTATTGTTTCAATATACCTTGTGCTTACAAAGCTTGCTATGCTTCGGCAGATGTTGCAAGTTTCAAGGGAAAGAATAACTTTCTGGTTTCTACTTTCCCTATTTATTCCTTTCAGTCATTTTTCCCTTTGATCATCACTTCATCCTAATGAACATTGGACCCGGAAAACCAATAGCTAGGCGTAGTTTAGCTCACACTCAAGAAGTTAATTGGAATGACTGCTTGAAGTGATACAGGAAACCTTTCAATTAATTATATGAGTTTAACATCTACATAATATTATATTCCTAGTTCATACATAATTCAATGAGGCTCAAGTTTCTTTGCAGATTGAAATTCGATAGTTTTTTGTTAGCTCACACCTACACAATTAAAAACCAAGCACTGACAGTTGGATATAACCGTTCACGATTTCGCAAATGCTTAAAAGAATTCTTCGCATTTCATAGGTACTTTTACAAGACTGTCTAAAGCATTTTACTTTTTTTATTTCCCCTAGAGTCCTATCCTTCAACTCAACTTATAAAACATTTATTCAGCATAAAAACGTTTGGATCAAATTTCCTTTTCACGTACAATGACAGGGAATTCCGGAAGCTACTTAAACATAAGTAATACATTAAAGTGCTTCCTTACAACAACATTATCAACTATGAGTATAAATATTATGTAGTATGTCAAGAATACAACATAACATAAATGCATACCCAAGAATACAATAAGGCATGCATGTACGCATATATTCAAATCCAATAGAAATTGCGATTCGATTTCTAGCGCAAGAACCTAAATGATTGAGAAAAAAAATCATTGACGCCAATATTCCATTTGGAGGATTTTTTATATCTCGACGCAACTATTTCTCCACAAATGGATGCCGAAAAACTACTAAACTAATGTAATTCTCCATAAGTTTATAAGCCTCTTTACAGAGAGACGTACACAAACTTGTAATCTAATAACATTTTAGTACATGTAACAGTAGTAGATATCTTGTTATAATAATATTCTAAATTCACATAAATATGGAATATAACATGTAGAAGTAAAACATCCATCCCATTTGCACATCTACCAGCAGAATTTCCAATTTCCTAAAACTGATAAATATGGATGGGAAAAGGGGAGAATAGAGAAAAATTGCAGCATGCATGTTTCAACCAATGTTCATTTCTTGTTCCATCGAGGATACTAAAACATGCTGGAGACCCGCAGATGCACGTATTTTAGTGTCTTGTCTGAGTAGACGTACACAAAAAAACTAAACGAAGAGAAGAAAATATTAATTCCCTCGAGAGCGCATATCTATCTGTTCCAGAAGAACAGGCAAAAGATGAGAGGAGATGTAGCAAAGGCAAGAAAATGTTTTTTATTTTTTTTATTTTTGGTTTTTTGTGCCTGTCTGAATCAACATACCGCGTGGCAATGATGATGATGGTGATAATAATGCTCATAATGGCATGTATGTACATAAAATATGCACAGCCATGATGGGGTGATATGTTCAATTCCGTTTTTTATCACGCTGTTACAACACGAGTAAATCATTGAAGAAAAAAGTGGAATGAATGAACAAACTTTTTTTTTGCCCGTTTCACTTTTCCCTCGAAAACTTTTAATATTATGTGTGCACAAACTGTTTCTGCTTCTACTAGTGAAGCAATAATAGACATCAGATAAAACAGTTTTCATCATCATTACAAGTAGCACAGAGAATCATGAAATGACTGTGCATGTGAGTATTAAAGCGCATTAAATGTGTCATGATATCTTTTAATTGAACTGTGATGCAACAATGCGAATGACAAAAAATGGGTGAATGAGCAAAATAATGAAATTACATTTTTTTCATAATTGCCATCAAGTTCATAAAGCATGTACATTTATTTTTTTAGTAGTTGGTAATGCGAAAAAGGAGAATAAAGAAGCTGCGTTTCTCGCGGTTTGTGTCTTCCATTTATTTTAATGAGTTGAAAGAAAGGAACGAAATCTGCAAATAATATGAAGTTTAAGGAGAGATATTGCGTAGGACGTTTTCTTCCATTGAATATCATTTGACAACATGAGAAAATAAAAATACGGTATTACACAACAGTTATTGCTATTTTTTCATTTAGGTGACTTTCCCATACGAAACTGAATGTACATGCATGTATGTATATTGGAACAGGAATTTTGATAAAACATGCACACACAAATGCTCATGTAATATAAATTACTCTATACATTTTAATGGAAAATCACGTTCAGTGCGCGTATAAGATGCATTACAGTCACCAAAAAATTATCTATTCAAATCAAAAGAGCAGTAGTCAGAATGCAGTGGTAGTCATCCAACTATCAAGTAACAAAATTTATGCCGTAAGTTATTGGCAAACAGGCCGCGTGCGTTTCCCTGTTTTTTCTCTCTGTCAAGATTAAAATTTATGGTGAAAAATCTTCAATTTCCAGAAATAAATGAGCAGACAATCGGGAGACCACCAAAACTATGGATAGTACTAGCATTGAAAGCACAATCGCTCTTTCGCGAGAACACACAGCACATATTTTTTGTGAGAGAGCTTGGAATTTTTAATACTCTGTTTTAGCAGTCCGTTTGTACCTTGTTCTGCTAAAGAGATCATTGCTCGACCGCCGTGCACAAAAAGAAATATCAAATAAAATGAAGCAACCGAAGCAGCAATAACAGAGTAGAAAGGGGGAAAAATTGGTTGGTCGGTTGGTATTACCTGCTTTCACTTGTACACTGGATTATTCATTCTCTCCATCCGTGCTTGTAAGAAAACAATGAAAAATTGCCTTGTTTTCTCGAAAATGTACACTACATTTTTTTCTTTTCTATGAGGATATATGCAGCACCTTGTTTCACCTTTACCAGCCAGTTTAGTAGTGTTTTGATGGGTACTACATATTACGCCTATTTTTCTCGTTACATGCTATTGCTATATGAGGCAAATGCTGTGACTACAATTCTTTTCTCCTTTTCTATTTCACACATACGAGGAGAAAAGCACGAAAGGAAAAATGCAAGGACGACCCACACACAAAGTATTCTCACGTCAGAAGCATTTGTCAAAGTTTCTCTTTGGATTTTACTTTGGTGGCTGGAATGCTGTTGTAGTAGCTACTTATAACTTATACATAGTTTATTCGTTTATTTCTATTTTCGTAACGGAGAAAGTCTCGACTGACTTTATCACAAGTTACCTTTAGATTGCTGGTGCAAACTCATAGGTATATAGCAAGAAGATAATATATTATTTTTCTAAACTTTTTTGTAACTGTACACAAACTTGGTTTCAATCTTTTTTCAAAACATACATGTCTACAGCACATTGTTTATCCACAGCTGTAAGTGATAGATATAAATGTATGAGAATAGGTGCATAATCTACACTTTATTTTCATAGAGAAAAATTGAATCAGTGGGGAAATCCAAAAGTCAGCGTGAAAAGTATTCTCAGCAGAACCGGACTCTTCTATCTCTTTAGTTTTTCTTGTTCGAAAGAATCTAGCCCATCTACAATCCGACAGAGAAAGATAATACCTAACCAAGGAAGTCAAACTGGGAGGGAAGCGAAAAGAAAAATGGAATATATTTTTTACCCTTAAAAGAGAAAATAGTACTAATACCGAAGCCTTCCGTTGCGTTACACTACCATATATATGTAGTCGTCCGTGTCCTTCAGTATGACTTGTATATTGCACTTTTTCTTTCCAACTCTTATCATTTTTTACATCATTTATGATCGTTGACGTTCCAACAAGAAGAGCTATTGTAGAAAGACAGCGATAAAAAGAACGAAGAAGAGCAGCAGCGTCGCCGGCGAAGCAGCATTTTCTAAGACCAGGAAATACATTGTGCCTCCAATATTTTACGCATATAAGTATGTAGTTTTTCTTAAAGCTATATATTTTCATTTATAGAAATGAATCAACGGAAAAGAAGGCTATCTGACGGCTTCGGTGGTCCTTTGGTTTGGTGTGATGTATTTTACCAGACTTTTGACAACAGAATAATGTTTGACACCTTTACAACTGGTCGCTTTCCATTCAATCCAACCAAACACATCAACTTTTGAAACAGTTTTTTTGCCTTAACTTGAATTGAGCGATCATGTTTTTGTCATTGCCAATTGGATCGTAAAAATAGTAGTGGGGATACAAAGTCAAAAGTTTGAGTAGCCGAAAATCCTTCTAGTGATCAATAATATTATTCAGAATTATCATATTGCATAAAAATAAAAACGATGCTCATCTATATCATTCGGGAAAATTAGACTTTTTTAAACCCGCCAACATATACAGAGTTTTTCGTATGAGCCTCAAAAGTATAAAATGGATTTTTGTGCGTTCTTTTCTAGCTTTTCGAAAACGGACGGAGAGAATGCATAGGATACTCATGCATGAACTATTGCTGAGAACAATATGTCGACGACAGCCCACAACACATTAAAAAAGAATGTCTTGAATTTTGAATGAGATTTACAAGTATTCATGATGTCTAATGGATGTAAAGATAGTAAATCCGTTGGGCGCAGAGATAAAATGCTTTACCATCATGCGCTGTTGGTGCCGTAACTGCAATTCCGTTATTACCATTCATACACTTTAGGGATGACATAATTTATAACTAATATTTATCCGTATTTGCACCATTCATTATGGCTGGGGAAAAGTAAGCCAAAAATAGGGATTTGCTATTCCAGCACTTTAACTCAATAACAGTTGATGGAGTTTAAATAATAGAAGTCCTTCTTAGGTATAAAATTTACAACAAAACAACCAAAAGCTCTTCCTTTTTCATCTTGATGCTTATTTTTATCACATTTTTCAACTTACACACGCGGACGTTATACATATTTTCCCAGATCGTAAATAAACATTGTTTATTATCACCATAAGTAAATACACGTACACGAACGAATTCTAAAATTTGTCTCGTTAAGTCAAAAATTGCGAATTGTGTGTATAATAACTTTTGGTGAAAGCATTATTATCTTTTTTCCATTTCACGGTACTACGACACAACCTTTTTTATTTTCTTCAAATTATACACTCAACTTTTCTCCGAGAGAAGAGAACTCTTGCATAAGGTTCATAAATATATATTAGTAGGCAGGTGTGTAAATATGATCATGATCATCATCGTCATGTATGTAAATAATACCTTTCTTTCAATTTATTACATATCTAAATGGTGTAGAATACAAACACAGTATGTGTGCACTTTTTTCAAGAAACATGTCGTAACGTGCACGAATCACGCTATAAAACTTGTTCCAGATGCGGCAAATATTACGAAATATTTTTGCTTACGTTATACCTTGTAGAAAATTACAGTTTCACATTAGCCTACTCTGTTGTCACAGACCTGAAATGTGAACAACCAAGCAGTCTTATCCCTCCTTTTTTGCGTTCTTATTGTTTATGGAGAACGTTACACCTTGTCTAGACTTCAGTGACAAAATCAACACAATTGTGCAGATAAGTACATAATATGTGCTCTGTATGGATATACCGTTGTACATATATTGTCCTCTCTGGGTACAAAAAAGTCACCAAAATGTCATTTGTGACAAACGAAATTAGAAGTTTTTTGCATACTTCATTCCCAACAAACTACATACATGGTGATATGCTGATATTATGGTAACACGAAATTCTCGTTATATAGTGCACCATACACTATTGAGATTCAGGGAATTACCATGTAACATGCACATTTTATATCAGTCATTATTACCAGTCCCAGTGTGGTAGTGTTTCAAAACTTTCTATAGAATTCGTTGACACCGTGCATTTCAGTACTGGAACATAGCACGCATGGTGGTATGACATGTAACAAATTTCGTTCTGTAAAACTGTCATAAAACGGAATGTCGAATGTGTTTTTCCGTGAATTTATACGAAAAACTAGTGTCAGCACTCACAGAGACAAAAATATTCAGTTCAGCTTGATACATCAATGGAAAATGTTGAGCAGTGTACCTATATTTGGAATGACATCAGGGTAGCATCAAGCGGATTGTCTTGCTTCCTATGCGAGGTGAAATTCTCGTTTGATAAAACACTAGAAAAGTCTAGCCTCAGAATAAAACACAGAGACAGGAAAAAATGGATGAAAAATTGCTTTTATCAAAGGCAATAATATGCTACGTAAGTGTGGTATACATCCCTTAACC
>JAHZMZ010000880.1:0-17179 GCA_027743805.1 Lepidocyrtoides sp. E14
GTGGAATTGTAAGACCTTCTGCTGACGATTATTATGGAGTTGTTTGGAATGAAAAGGTAGACGAATACGAGTGTATATATTACTACTGTGCAGTGTACACGTACTCACTACCACTTCTGTAACCAGCATAAATATATTCTCAGGGTTATTTGGTTAAAATTCGATTGGCTCGGCATGACAAGAGCTACATAGGGAATATCATCAACACAAACAGCACACACTTTGCACGAAACGGTAATAGAATCTAAACAACATGCAATATTATTACTGCCTGAAAAAAAAAATGTATTTTTGTCTATTTTTTTGCACAATCATATGAAATAATAAATGTATATTATGTTTGTATGTATATTCGAGTCAGGCATATACCCATACGTAGTTTCATCATCGTGATACTGATTATTACTACTGATTCTTATGATGAATGTATGTATGTATGTTATGCATAAACTATTCCATCATATCATTTTTATTATTAACGCAGCCAACTATATGTCGAAGCAACAGTAGTAGTACATATGATGATGATGATGATGTATGTCTTTTATCCGTGTTTGGTGATGAATATAATTCGAGTAGGGAAAAAGAAGGTGAAAAAACACAGCTTTTTGTACGGACATACCTACCTATTCATCTACTATGTATACTTTTTATACATCATATTCGTATACGAAGCTAAACATTCTCTCTAGATCATTCATTGTGTCCTTGTCCTTGCCTTTTTGATTGCGACCATTACATTTTTTATATCCACACTGTATGCTACCTCTACACTAATGTTGGACTGTTTGCTGTTGCTGATTTTGGATCTAGTGTTTTTGCGATTGTCATAAAAACTGAAAATGAACCTCTTTAAAAAGACCTTTGTAAATTATTTTTTGAATCTAACTTCTAGTAACTTTTTTGTGGGAAATTAGAGCTGTTTTATTACTTACATAGCAGGCATGTGAAAAGTAGAAATAGCAAGCAATGACAAAAGAAGAGAAGAATGAAAAACGATTTATACATTGGAGCTAAAAAGGCTGAAGGTCCTCCAACACATTTCATTTTCCTCTAGCTAATGGTTAGACAGTCTCTATTATTTCATGGACTTAAATTTTTCCGATTGCTGAGATGGCATGCAAAACAAAACTAAACTGAAATGTAAATGTGTGGTGTGTGGTACCCGTTGGTCTCCATGATAGTCTACGTATACAGTCCTCGTCGTCTTATGGAAATGTAAAACGATTCATCGTTTGATTGTTGGCTGCATAATACGCTCACTATTCAGAGTAGGTATATGCGTGCATGTGGTGGTGCCATTGCTTTACAAGCTTTTACTACTTGGCCACGGACGCGATGTTAAAAATGTCTGAAAATCATTTTGAGAATGGGCACGGTCACCTAGTCAAGCTCGAAAGTAAAATGGTCACCACTACCAGTCAAAAGTGACTCAAATAGACTGCTATGTGTACATAGCAAACAAATAAACTTTTGCATGTTTACATTGAGCAATTGTACTAAAATGTTTTTAAAAATTAATTCGAATAGTAAAACGCATTTTTTTCACTTTGGAAAATGGTTGGTTTGCTTCAATATTCATTAAAATGATTTTCAAAAGGCCTTGCTCTTGCCGTTTAGAGTTGAAAAGAGAAAAGGGAACGAGGACATGTCACACAACATGATGTAGAAAACAGCAACAAAAACACATGCCATAAAAGCCGCGTAGCTTGTTAAATTGTCGGAGACTTTCTTTGATGATTTTTTATGACAACGAAAACCGCTATGACTATGACTTTGATGATGATGATGATGACGATGATGGGGGAAAGGGAGTTGGAAAATTACATTTCAGCAATAATTTCTTATGAATATAAAGTTGTTACTTCATCATGCAGTAGTGCAATGCAATGTGGTGTGGTCCAACACTTGGGTTGGTGATGATGATAATGATTGCAATGAGCAAGGGCGTGTTTTTATTTATTGGTCAGTGTTTATTAAGACATTAAGGAGGAGAAGTAAAAACTGTAAATAAATAGAGAATCTACTACTGCATTTAGGAAATGGCACATTGTTAGATAAAAAGCAGTTGTTAGTAGTATTTAGCAATTTGGCTTTCAATCGTATAAGACAGGACATGTAATTATAAATTGATAAACGAATATATATTTTGGTACTTGTGTATCTGTATTTGTGTTTCAATTTCCTCTGTCATTTCATCATTTTATTATGATATGATGCAAACCGAAAGCTAACTACGCATTAAAATAAATATTCTGCAAAATCTGACAACCAGCCGACCACATTAGCATTTCACATTTCTACTCATGTGATTCTTTCGAGCGAAACTGAGTAACTGAAACGAGCATTATTATTTGATACCGTACAACGCAGTTAGTATGACGTCTATAAAGAAGAAGAGGAAAGGAGTGTAGGGAAGATGATTGTTACATTTAATGCTACCATCTTTATATCCTTAATGAGTTGGATTTCATGAGTTATAAAACTCAATCGTATCATATAAGGTTCTGAAAGTTTTTTTTTCCTCCTCGCTTGAAAGTAATATAACGCTAGCCAGATAGATGAAAACTGTTTTATTATGATTATGAAATGAGCAAGAAGACAAATGTTTTTTTTTTCATGGTAATGATTATAAAATTGAAAAACAGAGAAAAAGAAACTTTTCTGAGATGATGATGAAAGACTTGGAAAGAGAAAAAAGGAAACTTGCTATTTCTGGTTTTGTACTCTTTTGCTACTTGCTATAAACAAAATGTTTTACTGTACGTCTACTACTTGCTTTTTGTCTATTGCAAAGCAGTCTTAATCTGTTTGATGATGAAGATCATGGCTTTCTCTCCTATTCTTTATGGATGAAATGCAGTAAGTTTGTTTTATTTTCTAACATTCTCGTACTTTCGCTACTGCTGGCAGTCTAAAGAGTTGAAAACTGGTAAAATGCTAAAAGTGTAAAAGAGTGAGTAGTAGGTAGGTATGCACATGTGTATAGGGTACCTGCATTGCAGATGTTCAGATGTTGGTTTGGCTTGAAGTTGAAAAGAAGTTGCCTTTGCTTTCTCGCATTATCATCATCACACCAAAAATCCTTCTTGTTCGTCTTCTTGGTTTTTTGTTGATGATGGTGTGTTTTGCTAAATGTAGAAAAAAGCCGGTATTAAACGCGGCAAGTGGGTAAAAAAAAGTTTTTGGCTTTTGGGAAACATACATACATGATGATGCTGGAGACTGTAAATCTAAAAGACAGTTGCAAGGCAGAAAAAACAGTAAATCGCAAAGAGTACTGAACCAAGCAATAATATTGCATTAGGATGTTTCATTACGGCGGGTACCTTCATTCATGAAAAAGGGGAAGAAAGTCATAGTCACATGGTGCAGGATTATCATCAACATCTTGTCTTGTCGAAGGAGAACAGATCATAGGATAAGTGAGCTTGACGATGGGCATCAAGCAAAATGTTTTACACTTTTCTTGGAAAGGGTAGAAAGAGCAAACATTAGTATTATTATTCACTCCTTTTATTCCAATGCTTATAGTCTCTGTTGTTGTATTTTCACCGATTTTCTTGGAACTACACTGAAACAATTCCAGTTTGTTCCTTTTTTCTTGCGTCAGTTTTTTTCTGAATTTGTTTCGTTTTTCTCCTCTTCAAAGAAATTCATTCTTGAGCATTCATCGTTGTTGGTTGTTGTCCTTGGGGCTATTTACAAAGGAAAAGAGGGAAAGGGATGTCGATGTAATATAATGGTGGCATATAATGCTTCAAACGCAAACAAAAATACTTATTCTGTGTACCTGTGTGGGATAAAGCATTCTACAAACAAAAGAAAACTAAAACGAATATTGTATAAAAGAGTAAAAAACTTTACTTAATTTGGTTATATGTGCTGTCTTACATTTCGCTAGGATTATATTTGTATTTTTCTTCTTCTCTGTTGTTTTGCAGTTGATTTTTATTTACGATAGACACTCGTTGTTGTAACACATTTCGTATGCTTAGGAAATGGGATGGAAAATATAGGAAAATTAAAAATACATGAGCTTGTCCTTTTGTAGTATACCTTTGGCTTACACTGACTATACGCTAAAGAAAAAAAAAGTTAAAAAGAAAAGGAACGTGCCCGTGCTTTTCTCTTGAGTCTAGAAGGAGAAAAAAATATTATCCTTTTTTTCTTTTCTATTTTGTCATTTTCTTCATGAAAAGAAGAGTGGAAACTCAAGATGGTAAAATAAATATTCCCCAAACGTTCCAACTACTCGTCTTGTTGTTCCTTTTGATTCTAATACGAGATTCATGGAATTATTCCATGAAATTACTGCGTGTGCGTCTCCTGATAAGATAACATCTTTTAACGACGACGAATATGAACGTGGTGGCATCCGCATTCATCGGCATATTGGCAAGTAAAAGTACACGGTATGCATGGAAAAAGAGAGGAAGAAAGCTGGAGGCTATACAGCTTTCTTGGCTAGTACCCATTACCCATCATCATCACACATTCAACATCTTTTGGTATTTTTGTTTGCCAAGCGTGGAAACACAAATACATATAATATATAAAGCTTGTTTTTACTGCATTGTAACAACACGTGTAAAAATGTTTGACGAAAACTTGTAAAGAAGAGAAAAGCTTCTTTGCTTCTTCTTCTTCTTTGGTTTGTTTCCTGTTTTTCATTTTCAAGTGTGATGGAAGCACGAGCTGACGACGTGTTTGAGAGCATAAAAGTATAAAAATATGAAACTGAGTAGATTTCTGCAAAACGTTGCAAGAGAAAATGTATGTTATGTATATGCATTAAAATGAAAAAAAAGAAGAATAGATATGACAATACTTATATGTTCGAATGAACGATTTGATTGGAAGTACAAGTATTAGTTTGGTGGCATTGTAAGTAGCTGGAGAAAGTGGAGGAAAGTTACAGCGACAAGACAAGTTTCGTATCGTCTAAATTTGATATTTGCTGGTATATACGAAGGCTTTCTCAAGTTTGCTCTGTCACATTTTTAGACAACGTGATCTCTTGATATTTTTTTTTGCTTTTTAGTTGACAATTGAATTGTTGAATAGTTTTTTGTAGCAATGTATGATATGGATCATATTGGTGATGACGATGAACAAAGTGGATTTTACATGGGCTTATTTTTCATATGTAACTTGTAAGTATTCTGTACAGAGGAAAGATTACCTTTTTAGTATTTTATTTTTAAAAGATGTTCACCGTTCCTAATATTGGTATATTCAGGAATGACAACATTTTCATTCGATTACACGAAATTCCGTTTTAATTTAGAAATAAATTTGTTGCTTTCCTGTTTCACCAATAATTTATCGTTTTTTTTGCAAGACAGGATAGCGATACCATCTTTGTTGCCATTTTGTGTATATGTTTACCATATACTACATGTATGTACATATATTGTGTAATCCAAATTATGTGCGATGAAGGAAAAAGCACATATCCGTTTTCATCTGACGACATGAATCAGTATCATTTTTCAAGTGGAAAGGCTTCCGTTTCTTGAAGAATATCAGATCACGTTGTACAGCAGCAAGAGCAGTAATAGTTATAGTGTGCAGTATTGTACCAGTATGTAGTAGGCAAATTGGCAAATATTTGGGTGGGGATGGAAATACCTATGAGTGTTTTTGGGAAAATCGTCATCATTGACATATAGCATCATCACGATTCCCTTCGTGCAACTTGTGTGGAGTATAGCTGAGAATGGAAAAAAAGAAGTGCCATATGAGGTTGAATAAAGGAAAATTTAGTTTTTGCTTGGCAAGATGATTAAAATTTGATAATATGCTTATATCAGAAAACAATAGCTTTCTGCTGAAGTCAGATAAAAAGCTTTCGCGGAATTCGCAAGTTATAATGTGAAGCTGGATTAAGTATTTTGAATAAAGGAAGTTAGTTTATAGAACGACTTTTTACTACTAACTCCATTGGGTATTGAGGTGACTTGTATGATGTAGAAGTTTCCCAATGAAGAAATGCAATAAAATATGAAAAGGGTGATTCGCAAAAGTTTAATTATGTTGCGACTGAAACATTTACTAGTGACAAAGAAGAAAGATTATTACGAAAATATTATTCTTTTGTTCTTAGAAGCAGAAACTATTAATTTATTTATATCGCAGGATGTTATTGTTTTATGACTGATAATTACACTGCTGATCTTCTCGGAATGTGAAGGTTATTTTATGTATGTGTGAAGACAGTAGGGGAGAAGAGGGGAGGAAACGCACCTTGTGAAATGTGATCTTGGGATTTGCTTTATGAATCATGGCAAATGCATAAGTCGCAATTGAGGTGATTCATTCGAATGTTAGGCATAATACTTTATCCGTTGATCTGCGCAGCAACAGCAACTATTTTGCCATGTAAGCTGAAACTGGGTAACCCAGTTTGAAATGTGCAAGTAAGGCATATATAAGTACATACTATTCGTTCGTACGTTGATTATTCCATTTAATATCCATTTTTCTATTGTTGGACGGTACACAATATTAGTAGAAAGCCAATTATTTGTCTATTCCTAGTATTTACTCATTGGGAAACATAAATTGGTTAGTGGGTTTATGGAATGAAATGGCTGGGCTGAGAATGGAATGAGATGACTCAGAAAATGGCAGACATTGTAGCGCCATATAAGCTTCACAAGCTAAATGGGTTCTATAGAAAAACGTATAATCAGTTTGTTTCTCTGTCTCTCTCTTGTTCCTCCATACGTTTTTCTTTGTCCCTAATAAACTGACACAGGATGATGCAGCAAGAAGAAGAAAAAAGAGTTGGGCATCGTTATTTTTTCTGGCAGTGACTCACTTCCGTTGCACTCTCAGTAAATAATATATAGTTTATTAAGTGTGGTAACAGCTGTGTGTACACACAATCTCTCTGGATTTTTTTCGTGGAATGAGTCAACTTTATTTTTCGGTTGCCTCTTTTGTGGTGAAGTAGTGCGATAAAGTGTCAGCAGAAAGAGATGGGGTGAGTGTAGAAATCTTAACGCTGTTTCTCATGGGACTTTTTCATGGCTGATGTGGCTCCCTACGCATAGCATAGTTTACTGAGTTGGTTACAGGGCTAGCTCTGCTAGATTGAAAAAGTTGACGATTTAATGGGCGGAAGGGTTTGCTAGGTACTTTTGTGTAGGATTTTGCAAGAGCAAATGAAAACTTGGCCAAATTGTATAATTACATCACGTCAATAACACAGACGAAGAGTGGTGGTAAGTGTGCACTACAGCACGTTTATATAACATCTGCTTTGTGTAGTCTTCTCTCTGCAAAATGAGTGGGATAAGTAACATTTCGTAATAAAGGTAGTATTTACTTTTCCTGGAAACATATGTGTGTTGGCAATATGGTTATTGGCATTCGTTTTATGTACACATGTCACGTTAAATTTTGAGAGGTGATTTATATAAAAGTTGTTTTCTATATTGGCTCATCTGGCATGAGGTGATTGACGAAGTCACTTTGTTTGAACTTTCATTGTTTCGCAATGATTAATTTTCTGCAAAAGAGTCATTATTTGTTCGGCATAAAAATCCTCAAGGGCTGCTAGCTAGTTGCTACTTGAGTTATATATTTAAGGAAGCAAATCTGTACAGTGAAACTACTTCTTGTTCTTACGTTCTTATCAATAGATGGTAGACGGCGCTGACAGATAAAGTTAATCCGTCTGGTGCAATTATCGTCAAAATCAAGAATCAGCAAAATTTGCCTCTTTACTTTTTATGTTAAGCAATGTTAAAAGTTAATATTAAAACGTCTAGAGGATTGATAAAGTCGGCTTAACTTCATATTATGCTTTCACTTTGCTTTTTCATCAGTTTCTACTTTCTTTCTCTACAAAATACCACTTTTATATTTTTCTTAATAATCCATTTCAAAACGGATACCTGCAGAGTGAAAGTAAGTCGTTCTTTGCATTCTAACGTGGAGAAAGTAAAATTAATATGCAGAGTATGAATGCCAAAAAATTAATAAGAGCGTGGGAAGATGAGTGATATTCAGAAGGAATATTCCATTCCATTGCCATTATTCCAAATGGCTTGAAAAGTTATATTAAAGTGAAAGAACCATAATATATTATAATTCTGTGGTGGGTGAATACTACACAGAACCACAGTTGGTATCACCGCTAATTAGTACATGTACAATTATACTGGATTTATTTCTTGGAAAAAAATAGGAGTTCATGCATGAAGAGCTCTTTTCTATGAACCGACAGAAAATATCTACCATAAGTATTTTTGTCTTAAAATACTTTCCAATTCCAAGTATGCACCAAAGTCTGAACGAGAATATTCCATTTTTTGATCAGGAAGGTGTCATATAGATTTTGATATTGATGTATTGGGGAGCACGTACAATGTACATACATAGTATGTATTTGTAGCACCAATATCACTTATCAATGCATACGTATTTGTACTCGGTCCAATTTATGTGCATCTACATATACATACGTATCTTCTTGAGTAGATATTAATCTTGGAGTTGCCAAAAATTAAATTTTATCTAAAAACTAGCATGTCCTTGCATGTATTATCTGCTCAGAAAGGTACATGGTACTATGGTACATTATTGTGCATGTTTTCTACTTGTCCAGGATGAATACCTAGATGACATGATGATGATAGTGATGCAAACAGAGACTGGTTGCTCTAGTTTTTTTTTCTCTCGTTGTTGATCCATTTTATTTGTAAGATCCAACACACTGACTGAGCTGTGTACACAAAAAATTTTGTGCAAACACAGAACCAAAATGTAAAGAAGCGAACATGAAAACTCTCTCTGCTCCTTTTTTTTATTCTTCCTCCATGTTAGTCTTTCTTCATTTTGTCCATCCAAAACTCATGTGATAATGATGATGGCAATGTGCGTGGTGGTGATGGGGTGTACGTATAATCCATAATCACCATATCTAATCAAAATACACTACATCTTTTTGTAATATATATAGAACTATCTTTAAAAAGTAAAAAAAAATCTTTGACAAAGAAGTGGGCGTATTATTTTTCATGCTGTTCTCTAATGTCAGTATGTACGCAGTTCCTTTCTACGAATTACCAAAAGGATAATGGTGGTGGTGGTGGTTTCTAGTATGAACATAACAGCAACAATATTCTATAAGTCATCATCAAATTTCCATACTATTATTATTATTATCATCCATATAATGTATTCAAATGACAACTGAGCACCGAGTTTCATCACCACCCGAATCATCATCATTGTTATTATAGGTGCTACTGCCTGCAACTTGTGTAAAGTAAGCAGAGGCGATACCAGCACCCAGACAAGTTTGTTGAACGCAAATGAAATTCTGCTTATTGTTACGAAGTAAAAGTAAATTTGAAGTTAAATATATACATATAAAATAGTGACTTTTTATACGTCTTCCTTTTGTGCTTCACATACTCCTCACGTAGTACTATGAAGGTTGTTTTTGTATAAAATACTATGCATGCCGGATTTTGTTTAAAAGGAGAAAGTTTACACTACTACGGTATAGAAGGGCAGTGAGAGAGAGAGAGAGAGAGAGAGAGAGGAAGCACTATCAAACCAAGTATTCACCTTCTTTCTACCCGTCTTCATAATAATGTGCGACCAGGAACATAAAAAAAATAGCGTGGAGTGAGTACAGAGGAGAAAGTAGTTCAGTTTGCTTTAACTTGTGTACTTTCTTTCACCGTTCTAGTTTGTTTGTTGTCGTGACGTGATGTGCTCTGCATTGTTGCTATTTTATAGCAAAGAAGGCGGACGGACGCACGATACACTCGTCAAAATACATATTATTTGTAAAGTCTATATAATGCATGTACAAACTGTATTTTGTATATCTGCATAATAAACATTAGATAGGTACCTATTCGCATCAAACTACCCGTGTTGTTCAGCTATAGCTACCGGTGCGGTGTTTGACGTATTTCCTTGTGCCGTCGTCTTCCTTGATGGTTGATAAAATAATGCATAAATCAACAGACAGGCACACTGCTGAGAACTGAACTAAATATAACACAAACAAGCAATAAAGAAGAATCAACTGACTGACAGGACCTAAATATTCCGTATGCATGTTTTACAGTGTAATAATGCGCCACGTTCCTATAAATATCTGTTTCTGCATTCACATTGCAGAGGATTTGTGGGAGTTAGGAAGCATCTATCTTTCCTTGCTATTGTTGTATGTCGTTATAAGCCTTGCTAATTGCTTCAATGAAAGAAACGAGGAAAAAAATTCTAATACAGGTACAGAAAAATGAAATGGGAAAATGTACCGCACCACTGCGAGAAAATACTAATGTAGGTATGTATGTGTTAGCAATAGATTTATTTTTCGATTATGGATCAACCAATTGACTGTTGTGATTGTCGAGACTTTACTATTACTGGTTATCGCTGTTGGGTATATTATTTATTATGGTTCATTTCACTACTTGATTGTATGCCGTATCCCGTGTAGGACTGGGTTTCCTCGTAATTCCAAACATATTTCATCCAATTCAAAGTGGAAATTTGTCGCGATGATGTAAACGAAATCGATGATTTGATTATTAATTGGAGCGGAAACAAATTTGACACGTACTTCTTTCCACATCAGTCAGTGGTGGTGTTTAGGATTGTGTACGTTTGGGGAGGAAATTTCAGTGGAAGGTATGCGTGAGAACTTTTTCTTGGAAGAATTNTTTCCACATCAGTCAGTGGTGGTGTTTAGGATTGTGTACGTTTGGGGAGGAAATTTCAGTGGAAGGTATGCGTGAGAACTTTTTCTTGGAAGAATTTGTAGGAAATAGTAAAATAGTTTTAAAAAAATATTTACTACACTCATCTCACTGTTTAACCTTTGATAATGTTCAAATTAAAATTCATCAAACTATAATACGTGGAACATGCGATTTTCAAAGAAATAGAGGTTTCAGTATTAAGCGCAACTTTCTAGGATTTGGACAAAAAAGTATAGATGTGAAATATATGAACATTATTTCTCTTGTTTCTCTCAAAAATGAACAAAGAGCTTTTGCATAGATGATTTCCACGCGTTCTCATAATGTCATTCCACGTACAGATGGTTTCTGTAATTCAGTCATCATGCATGCGATGGCCATGCACGAGGGAAAGTTTGACTATATGTGTATGTGGAATGTCCCAAAAAGAATGTTATTTGTCATGTCATGAGTGCTTTTAACTTTCCTGGAATCCATGAATGTTTATAATGAGCCATAATTTAATGGAAAGTGGAATATATACATTGGCAGTTGGCAATGTAGTAGTTCGCAGTGCTAGTCTAGGTTGGAAGAGAAATTGAAGAGATGAATTTCCCTTTTTTCCCTGTTTGTATTAAAAGCTCTGTGTCGTGCAAGATAGATATTATATGTAAGTGTGGCTGTCGGTTTGAATCTATCATGAAGGTATGATGATGAGGCAATATTAAATCTATATATAGAAATATAATGGCTTCCAGGAAGAAAGGCAAGAAGAAGAAAATAGCAATTTTATCATGTCTTGCGCGTCCCTATAGGCATAATTGCGTTCATCCTGGTTTATAGATACATGGGAAATGGGAATTCCTTGACATCATGTAACATGATGCCCATTATATTCCAACTCCTTGTAGGCAATTCTCCTTTTTCTTTCTCTTTCCTTCAAAATAACTATATAAAAATGGTCTTCCTTCGTGTGGTAACATATTGAAACGTGAAAGATTTTAAATAAATAGGATTTTCCGTTTGCTGTCATGTCATATACTTTTAGTACTTCACCACCTATGATGATGATGATGCGTGTGTATAATGGAGGGAGAAATTATATATACTATAATATGTATACTTACCCTTTTTCAAGCATGGATGTGTCTAATGAGCTTATACATATAAGTTTTCTTGATACATGCTCCAGAAATAAGGAAAGTATATTTTTGCTTTCGTTGGAAGATATACCTATGTATTTTTTTACATAGAAGAATGGTTCAAGGCTGCACGAGTAAGTGTGTGGGCAGAGATGAAGGATGACGACGAGAGAAAGTAGGTACTTACCTGAATAACATATACATGTATTCAAGTAATGCAGTTATAAATATACATAATGTAGTTTACTGAGAGGATGAAAAGGGATAAATAATCTTTTAAAAGTTTACTGGAGGAATTTGGTTCTTGACTGTTTTTGCATTTTTTCCGATGGAAATGAGGAAATTGGGTCAAAACTGTCAAAGCCCACATAAACAAATAGGATTGGTTTGGTTATTTTCCAAATATGAATGAAAGACGATGAGGATTATATACCTAGATTCTTTTATGTTTAGCCAAGCCCAAATTACAAAATTTATAACGATGTGATTTTCCCAATTAAATTCCTTTTGGGTTGGATTTGGTATTCTGAGAAGGCGAACAAATAATTCTCGTTATTTTCCAACGCAAAATTCAAGGCCTTTTACTACCGAGTGTAATTATTGAAAGGATGAAATGGTTATAAATTCATTTTACGTGACATGGTTGACTGTGGCTTGACACTTGACATTTTACTAAAATATGCCAATCAGTAATTACCTGGCATGCAGCGACAATGAACATCAGCGGGTGGAGAGACTATATGACTGATATTAATTGTTGTGCTAAAAGCTTACACTTGTAACATGCGTCAGCAGGGAAAACTTTCAAAATGATAGTAAATCAGGAAGAAGAGAAGTCATGTATGAAGAATTTCAGGATATTTGGAGGAGTCAAGAAGCGGAAATCATTCTACACTACTTACCTGATGTCGTTTTCTGAAACAAGTGTTAGTGGTGTTTCTCATCACTACCTCATCACAATTTTTTTTACAAAGAATTTGGCATCGGGGAGTCGCGGTGGCAGTGTGGTTAGCTGGTTGTGAAGTTGTAACACGCCACTATCCACACCGCCGGTGGGACTCCCTGCAAGCTAAAGCCCACCGAGGGAACTACATTCGTGTGGAAGAGCTGCTGAAGGAGAAAATATGATATGCTGGAGAAAATCTGCAGAGGGAGTGAAAGCTCTTGATGATGTGCTGAGAAAGTAAATAGGCGTATCTACCTGTTCGCACCTTTCTGTTGAACAGAGTGAGCTGTATTTTCCAGTTTCTTCTGTGACCTTCTTTCTCGTTTGATCAGAAAGCTGCTGTTTTACGAATGTCATCACTACACCTGTCGTATGATGGAGAGGGAGAGGATGCCGTGTCGTAAGATTGACAAAAATATCTAACCGTATCGTAATATTGTTTGTAATGCATGGAAATGAGAGAAATGGCGACTTCCGGTATTTGGGTCAATTCGTTCACCCCATAGCTTAGAGATAGGAAATATTAGTATAATATGCATACAAATAGATTAGGTAAAAAGAATTTTCAAGTGAAAGTAGGTTTATGCAACCTTTATCATTGCCAATTTTTTATCATTTCTGTTTAAGTTGCTCAGAGAAAGTGCCCCCGTGATCCTTGGTCGGACGTTACTTGTTACTAACTACATCTATGTATGAAAGATTTGTCGTTTTCGGGGATGGATAGTGTGTAATTATTGAGTGATTTTTATATAAATTGTGTTCTTCATTTATATCTTTTTAAAACGTTTTGTAAGTCTATGAAATAAATAAAGGTTACAAATTACAGTATTTAATGAAAAAAAATTATTTTACGTTCCATATTTGGTCGTAATTTCACTGCACTACTATTAAAGTATTTTCATGGCTAGTTGAACGCCTGCCGTAAAAACTGGCAGCAGCATAGATGTCATGTGCGAGTGCCTCAATTTTATATTCAAATCCGGAGTCACAAGAAGAATATCATGCATCACGTCGCATCATACAACACGATCAGCGCAGCAGTTCATTTTTTGATGGCAGCTGAATTTAGTACTTCGGTGGTGATAATCCTGGCAGTAGTGTATTTTGCATTTTCTTAAAAATGAAGGCTCTTTGGATCATCATTGGGATAATTATTTTTATCTCCGATATGAATTTAGCATATAGAAAAGGGCCAGTGAAGTTTGGTCACTCCAGTAAATCCCAAACCGAAGATGAGGAATTTGCAGATGTGGCAGCTATTTGGAAACAACCTGCCCATCTTTTGGTTGATAAGCGAGTTTTGAACAAATTTGTGGTGGAGTCTGTGGACATTGTTGTTCAGTACCGAATTTACAATATTGGCTCTCAAGCAGCTACTGACATTCGTTTACAAGACTCTTCATTTGATGACGTCAATAACTTCACGATAGTCACAGGATTGACTGATGTCGTTTTTAAAAGTCTATCTGGTGGGGACAACGTTACTCATATCATCGCAGTTCGTCCTTTAAAAAGTGGGCCTGTTCGGTTTGAAGCTGCTCAAATTACTTATCGATCGGGACTGAAGGATGGTGATGTATGATGAAATAATGTCAATTATCAACATTTACTTTTGACTATTGTGCTGGTAATGAATGATTCAATTCGTAAAATTTTAAGCAGGAGACAATAATTAATGGCAGTTCCACTGAACCTGGAGTGACTGTTGTCTACACCAACAATGCTTTTCATCGAAAGTTCAGTGCTCATTTTGTAGGTGAAAATTTATTTTTTGTCAATCGTTTTCACAAACTCTTAGTCATTGATCATTCTCTCTGAGTTGTAATAAATTTTATGTTCCAACACTAATTTAAATGCGTTTTAAATGTAGGAGCAATGGACAATATTTGCTATGCTCTGTCTGCCTAGCTTACTTATTCCGTATATGCTCTGGTTTACCAGCAAATCCAAGTTCGAAAAGATGGAATGGAGGAAGTCTGATGAAAGAGGCTGGAAGAGGCGGAGTGTGAAGAATATCCGTTATCAGTTCTGATAGTATATGGCTCTTAATTTTTGTTGAATTTGTTCTGAACAAATTGTTCACAACTGCAAGCTACATACATTGTTATTCCAAATCATTGGACATGGAACCCCTTGGTTTGAACTAATACGGAGAAGTTAGCTAATTTTAATCCGTTTTTGAAAATACAGTGAAATAGAAAGACGGTCACTACTGGTTTTTTATTTTTTGAGACATCAAGTAATGTACATATATGTGCTTTGCTACTTTACGAAAACAAGATTATTTTTGTCTTGCATTTTGTACATGTAATAAACTAATTTATGATTTTATACTGACTCTTTACGATTTACCATTTGAGTTATTCTCTGTACTACGGCACTGCATGTATGTATGTATTTTTGTTAATATTCTTACAGCATATAGCAATATCTCAATTATTTCGTAGTTTATTGCATTTTAAAAGCTCTTGTGACAAATGATAAAACTAACCCAGGATGATGAGATTGCATTGATTCAATCAAAAAGCCCTTATTCATTTCCTCAATTAGCGTTACTGTCCACTGTGACCGCTATTTTAAAATGATGTAATTTTTGGAATCTCCCATGCTCATTATAACAATTTACACGGATAGAGCCAACGGCCAACACTGAATATCTGATGACTGCTGAATGCAAGCAGAAGCTTGTCATACTTTTCATACAACTTTGTTTCGTTCCAAATTGCAATACAAATTTAACCTGTCAAACAAAATATGTAACATCATTGCAAAAGAGGAAATTACGTCTTATTTGGTCTGGTTGAGTTTAATTTTCAAATTCAAACTCTAAAAATCCCAAAGTGTGAGGCAATCTAATTACATCGATAATTCATCATACTACAGAACCAAACAAATTCCATAGTTGTAATGTTTCGGAAACAACTGCTTTTAGTATCTCGATCTTCCTACAAAGTGAAGAGTGAAAGTTTTCTGTCAGTCAGTAGTATTATAAGTGAGTTCTCTTTCAGACCAATTTATTTTTAGTAATCTTCAAACCGCAAAAGTCAATTAATATATAATCAAGCATTGCATTGCATTGCCATGTTCCCTTCAAGAATCAAAGTACTCAACAGCGTGACAGTCCAAATTTTACTCCTTTTCATATTTTCTGAGATTCCCCCATCTCATGGTCAAACAACATGTCGATGTACTCCTGTAGCTAACTGCGCCGATGGAACTGGAGGCATTGATCCACGGGTGGTGAATAATGTAAGAAAACAAGCATTAATATATTAGTCATGTCAATTACTGTACTGAAATAAAGATAAATTGTATGGATATTTACACTTGGGAATAAAATCTTATGCATCAATTAATGCTTATTTCAAAGCCATCTCAAGTCGCTTGCATAACCGGAGAAAGGTTCTGCTGTAACTTGATAGACCCAAATTTGGGATCGACAACAGTGTTGTGCGGAGTGAGACGGGCTGTCACAGTTCCAAATTACGTCGCCGTTGCAGGACAAGCAGATTTTGCTGAATATCCTTGGCTAGCGTTAATTTACAGTGCTAACAATACGTATATTGGAGCAGGAGCATTGATTGATTCACAATATGTTATCACGGTGGCACACAAATTTGTACCTGCTATGTAATTTTTTTTTAAAGTTGTTCAATACTGATGAACTTTAAAGGAACTTTAGCTTCTGTAGATTGTTTTTTAATTTTTTGCATGTTCAATTACGTTAGATATTCGTCATTTAAAGTTCGACTCGGAGAATGGATTTTAAACGCTGTCACTGAGCCTTTGAGTTTTATCGATGTGGCAGTGCAGTCAATAAGAATTCACGAAGGATATACATACACTCCGTCAACTTCCACATTACTTAATGACATTGCGTAAATGCTGCATTCAAATTTCAAACTGTAGTACATTGATTTGCGACAAGCTATGATGTATATGCTGTTATTTTGAAAAATTTTCAAAAATAGGATCATCAAGCTTGCAGCCCCCGTGGCGATTACCAGCTTTAACCACATCAATTCTGCATGCTTACCCACGGCGGCATCAGTTTATACTGGGCAAACGTAAGTATATCTTGACCTTTTTAAGTAACCCCTGACCAAATATCACACATTTCAATTTGTACTTGTCTAAAGCTGTTGGGTTGCTGGCTATGGAGCAAATGCCTTCGTAAATGGAGCATTTGCCACAACACTGCGAGAAGTAGATCTCCCTGTGGTTGATGGAAATACATGCCAAAATCAATTGAGAACAACTAGACTTGGAGCGGCTTTCACGTTGAACCAGCAGCAGTTCATTTGTGCTGGTGGGCAAGCTGGAAAGGATGCGTGTACGGGGGATGGTGGAGCTCCACTGGTTTGTTTGAGTGG
>JAHZMZ010000881.1:0-18781 GCA_027743805.1 Lepidocyrtoides sp. E14
TCATGATGATGATGATGAGTAACGGAAAAGAGTAAAATGATGTTCATGATGTCGTGTTGGTAGACGGCTCTCTTTCAACTACCATCTCGTTAGCGTGAATATAATGCTCGGTTAGCTTTGTTCCTTTTCTCTTCAAAATGCACATTGTCCTTATACATCTAATATGTTAATACTTTAGGCGGAAGGTATACATTTATGCGTAAATTTAAGCATATAACCAGGACCTACCTACTTCCAAAAAAAAGTAAATGTACGCACACATTTATCTAAACTTTAAGTTCAATATCTCAAGGCTGTCAGGATTTTTTTTCCTATGGTTGAGAGTCATTGTATTTTAAGTAGCAAAGTGGTACTCCATATTATATGTTGTATGACGTACATATATTTTAAGTTATGTTTGAGTCAATGCTTTTATTATTAATGCGAATTAGAGAGTGTGGAACTTTCGGAACAAAAGTTAAATAACAACATGCCCATTTGCAACGGGTGGAAAAAACAGGTCTTCCGGATTATTATTGCTGTTGCCATTTACATTGTTAGTTTGGAAAATGGGAAAGAACCACTTGAAAGAGAACAAAAACAGCTGAAGCACGTAGGAATAAGTACATGTTTGAAAACTCTGTGTGCATACATACTTGCCTGACTCACATAATGAACTGTTATATATATATATATGTAAGAGACACAATTCCTGGTAATGCTGGAGAGGAGAAAGGCGAATTTAATAGACTTTATATGTACATGTAATATGGCATTTTCTCAACTTTTTTCTATTCATTAGCAATAATATTATTAGCGAGTTTTCTCTTCTTTTTTTTGTTTGATGAACATACATACATGAAAGCGAGATGAGGCAAATCGCATTAATTTGTTGGAGAAAAAGAGCTGATTATTATTATTATTATTATTACTTTAAAGACTAACAATATGAAGAAACGTTTGTATTCATAACAAAGGTAGCTGCATGAACTAACAAGATCTTTTATATTTTCATTGACGAATTTGCATGATATATTATTTGACGAAAATTGAACCAAAGGTAGTGGTTACCCTTCAAATGGATACATTAAAATGGCACGAAAGAGAATGGCAGAAGTAAGTTGAGAGCACATTATTGTTCAAAGTTTTCTAAAGCATTCGCCACTGGTTAAAAGGATAGTGACAAACAATAGTACTTACAATACATACAAGGCCAAACGTACGTATTCTCCGTGCGTTTATTTATGTGCATTTGAAGTGTAAATCCAGTTAGTTAGTGAAAAGTAGAGCAGTGATGAAAAAGCATTTGTGCAAACAGCTTTTGTATCGTTTATTTCATTCCATAAACAAAATGACATTTTAGTTGAATGTGTATTCTGAAACTTGCAGTATGTAATAATAAGTTTTTGTGTGTCTATATGTGGATATGGGTACACATGGTATTTTATTCATTCAATCAAATAGATTGGATTTCCATATTATTTGACTTTTGAGATTACTGGGCTCCCCTCTCTGGTGGTTAAATGCGTGCAGAGCAAAGGTATGAAAATAGAGACAGAACCAGGCATGACAAAATGAGATTTAGTAAAAAAAATAGTCTTGTGTTGTTAATATACGTAGCTTAACAGCTTTGTAAAATTGGTAGCTTGAAAGGCTGCACAAACAAACAATCTGGCAAACAGTCAATATTAATGTCACCTGACAAACTGTTCACCCAGTTAACGGTTTGATCTGTCAAGTGACACTGCCCATTGCAAATTACATGCTTCGTTATGATTATATATGAACTACTTCTATACACGTTTTGAAATGAAGTTTAATATGATGCCAAGTTTTAGCCAAGTGTTCCAACTGAGACACTGTGACTTGGCTAACTGGAAGGTATTGCGTGCTATCTCATTCACAGTATTGAGAAATTTACAATTGTGCTTGCAAAACTTGCCTTTCCGAAATGACGCATACCTACATGCATTGTACGAAACTTAATTTAATGGACGTTAGGATATTTTGTTGAAATTCATAGTTAGTATGATATACAATTTGGAGTAGAACATTATTGGCAACGTGGCTCACTGAATGAGAGTAAATGAAAACATAATAAGTCATTGTAAATGAAGAATGATTAATACGGCTAGAGACGTCATCATGTGTAATGAGTGGATGTTGTTGTAAAGAGTTCATTAGAATCTGCACTCGTTTCTGTTGAATAGACTTTTAAAGAGATCTTGTGTGAAGTGGACTTTTCTGCTTCTCTAAGAACAAAACCACAGCCACTAGAGGAAAAATTACCCATTGAAAAGCACTTTTAACAGAGTTATAAAGTGTTAATTAAGTGAGAACTTGAGATTTATTAACCACCAATGCGAAACACTCGCACTAGAGTTCTACAAGCAAATATGAAGTGGAAAGCACAAAAACTACCGCCCTTCACTACCTTCACACCTCCACGTAAATAGTAGGTAAACTCTGTATTTCACGCTACAAACTAACTCTGAATCTGAATGAATACATTTTCTTCTCAATCCTTCAAATTTGAATAATATCATTACGTTTTCCCGCTCAATCACACAATATATTTACAAAAGGAAGACAATCCGTTTATTTCAAGGCACAGTGATGCATTATAATGGTGAGTAAAGTAGTATGTAATGGGATTGACTTTACAACAAACAAGGTGTCTGTCTACCAAGCTGCATATTAGCGATAAGACTTGTAGTTTTCCGCTTCTAGCGTTTCTGCTGAAATGTGGCCAAGTCGTGATATGATATGTATGCATGTCTAGTTGGAAGTCTTTCTAATATATTCCAATCAAAATATTGACTTTAAATAAGTTGCCTGTATATGGTATAGGGGCATCGTTTGCAGTTGGGAAAGAAACAAGATGAGCGTGTTTTGCTGAGAACCGCAGATGTTTCTGTCCGTCGTTTGTTCACCGCAGGCCAAAACTGGCAAGGCTATTTTTGTTATTTCTTGATAATAACAAATGCAGGAAATAAAAACCAAAGTAGACCTGTCCACATACTACATCTACATAGCCTCCATCACCATTTATCTACAGAGCCCTTATTGGAAGAGTGTACGTACGTACGTGAGTCTCTTTTTTTGTGTAAAATGATGTACTTGAAGAATGATTGCCAAGCATAATATTGAGCATAAGCATAGTTGTATGCTATGATGTTGTTTTTTTTCTACACTTACAACTTATTCCCATAACGTGTCTAGCTAGCAAAATGGAAATTTTGTGTGGATGAATATATACGAATTACTATGTACGTGTCAAAGTGCTGGATTCAAATATAAACCAAAAGGGAAAACGTTGTTTCATACCATCATCATATTTGCTTTTCTTTCTTATTCATTTTCTCCAGTAATGACACAACATTCCATGCATGCAGATTATTTCATGTCAAATGATGATTACTACAAGGATGACACGACAACAACAGCTATCATAACTTTTGTTTCCATGCTTCCTCTGCTCCCAAACCTATTCCATCATCTATAAACAACGACGGAAGTTCATTTGTTGGTGTATGTACATTTGCATATAAAATTTCATGCTATCCTGCTTAACAACAAAAAAAGCGTATTACTTGCAGGTTTTACCTTGGCTTAAACAATGAATAAAATGCTGAGTGCCACCATTGCCAAGCCCAATTTTCAGGTCTGTCTGTTGAATGGAGCAATGTGATGATGTCATGGCTCCTATTTTGTAATACCGCGTGAAGGCGTATGACTGAATCTTTTCGTGTGCCCTTATAAATACTAGTAGCTGAGCAATATAAACTTGTACACAAATTTGCTTTATATGCAGACAGAACACACATTTTTAATACAGTGATCCTCCAGTTGGATAGGAGGACTAGTAGTAGTACATACTGTTTGGTGTTTTCCGGGCTCATCAAATTCAGGCCATGTCCCATGCTCCCTCATCATTCCCTTTGTGTATAGACATGCATTTATGTATGTTCATGTGTCTACTTGCCTGGCACGACGTAAAGAAGCTCTGCTAAAACCGAAAAGACAAGCCCACCTCTCATTCATAATATATAAAATGAGTCTTTTGTTTCAACTTTACTCAAGCGCTAATGACTTTTCTACTCTATTCTTTGAAGCAAAAATACTCACTACTCCAGTATTTTATAAGATAATATACACAAATGAGTCAAGTCAGCTCATGCATATGTACCAGAAAGGAAAGAGAAGAAGCTGCTCTAAAACGAAAAAGAGAAAAGAGAGAGAGTGCAGAGAGGAAGCACCCAACCAAAATTGCTTACAAAACAGACAAAAAAGATGCACGGGAACAATGAGAGAAAGCAAACATATAGCAGAAAGTAAGTAAGCAAGGTATAGTGCATCCATTGTATACACACCAGTACAGATACAAAATAATCATGCATACCAACTTTCACAACTACACATAAACTACTTTTTCATATTGTAGGCATTACAATATGAAAGGAAAAGTCTCTGAAAAGGTAAAAGAGGACCACACAATGTATTTCTGTACTATGCTACTACTGTGTAACCTTAAATAAACAGAAATACACAAACATTTTCTTTAGTTAGCAGATGCCATGTGTTTTTCTGCTGTTGATATTATTACGGTGGACAGGCAAATATGTACATAGGTAATCTGCTGGTTGGATAGTAACAACGGAACATAAAGTTGCTTATTCTAGCAAGGTGCCTCATTCACTTCTACTATTACGACTCACTTTTATTTCGTTTTGCCACTTTCTCCGATACACAGGAAGTCCCCTTTGCTATTAATAATCTGGATTCATTCCGGACTCACATTCTATGGTCACAGCAGTTGGGTAGATGGTCTTGCTTGGACGGATAGTATCTCGCTTCCTTTCCCTCTAAAACCGAAAAAAAGGAGAGATACTAAAAGAAACAAAAAGGGAAACTGGTAAACATACAGGAAGAAAGAAAGTGAAAGGAGGAAGAAGGCAACAAAAAAGGAGCATTAAAAGGATAAAAAGTGAAAGTAGGGGAAAAGAAAGGCCACCACTGAAACAGTCTCACTCCGTTTTCAAGCAGAAACAACAACAACAAAAAGCTACTATCTAAAAATGGTATCACATAATCAGCATCTTCATCCAAAGTAAAAAAAACGTATAAGATGAACTGGTGGAAGAGAGAGTATAATACGAGTATATAACACATAGTTTCATCCCATACCACACTCACACCATCATCATCATTATTATTATGATTATCATCGTCATCAAGAGTATCATCAACAGCTTCGTTCGTTCTAAAAACAGAGGCAAGCTGAGCAAGTAGTTGTAGCAACACACGCAAGTGGCAAGTCAGTCACACATATTTTTTTTTAACTCTTTTGAGCGTCTGCATCTTACTACTTCTGATATGAGCATAGCAATAAACCGCTCCAAAAGAAAAAAAAAAAAACTTTATAGAAGCTTCAGGTTGAGAAAAAGAGCATTAAAAGCTACAAAAGTATTCTAGTAGCCCCTCTAATATCTATTTTTGGTCCAAGGAAAGATTTTCAAATTCAGCAAAAATTGTCAAGGGGGTTTGCTGCTCGCATACTCGAAATTCCTTCGCAGTGAACTTTTTCGCCTCCTTGTTGTTTTCTCATGGACATAATAATAATAATAGTAACAATAATTCCGTTTGTATATAATTTATTTGACTGAACTTGTTTTCATAATGATGATGCAATGGAATGTGGAATGAAAAACTTGTTGTGGTAAGTTAAATAAATAGAATATTATGTATAAATAGAAAGAAAGAAGGTCCTCTAACTACCTACTGGAGGAAATAGCAATATGGTTAGTTACCGCCACGGCTAAAACATTGATGGTTAGTTGCGAAGGATGTATGGCTTTGCAACTCTATGGCATTACAAACACAACAAAACCATCTCAACATCCATATCACAACTACCGCCGCCACTACTTCCAACTCCTACACACTTTCTCTTATGCTCATTCCCATTTCTTCACAAGTAGATTGCAGCAATCGGAGCAGACTTCTTCCTCTTCTACTACTTTTGTCTCTGCCCTCGAGATATTTACAGAAAAAAAAACACTAGAGAGTATGATAATTTAATATACTATCGTGTGTAGTATGCTCATACACAAGTATTTTTCTCAATACAATCGTACAGTGAGCTAGATGGTGGGAGTCAAATAAAATAAAACAACTTGTCCATAGATACATACATACATACATTACAAAACTCACGTATATAAAAAATCATTCTTCCTCTGCATCTGTAGCATCGGTAAAAGTATTGGTAGTTGTGGAAAATGAGAAGAAGCGCATTGCAATGCTCTCCTATCAACTTTCATTACAAAAGAAGAGGAACGAAAACTAGTGCTAGTGCCTACTTCAAAACAAGAACAACAACAGAGCACTGGTACTCATCCTTTTCTACCATCGCATTTCGAAAAGATGTATCAGTATCACTCACTTCCTTTCTCCATTTTATTTACTATGCTTATGCAGTCTATATGACATATTGTAAATACATGGCTATATTTTTATTGCTAGAAATAGATTTATGCTTTCCCGTTCAACAACAACACGCTCCTTTACTGCTTCAACTTCTTTCCGTGTGTGCAGCTCTTGAATGAAAGATAGACTACTGATCTGATGGAGGCACCAGAAGGTAATGCCATTTGTCCTTTTTATCTTTCTGGTTAAGCACGCTGGGATAACCGTAGCTAGGAAAACCGGAGGTAGTAAAAGAAACATGGAAAAAGGGAACATACTAATAATGTATATTATCACATGCATCATCATTATAGCATAATAGCAAAGATGAAGAAGAAGCAGAAATAACGAAAGAGGAAGAGAAAACGAGGTGGCAAGTGGGTTAATACAATGTCTCAACCAACCCTTATTGTTCACAGCACAATGTTCAGCTTTGTGATGGAAATGAGTTTGCAATGTATGGTGAATAATGTGGTCCTTCAATGCAATATGCATGTGTTTGTCTCACTCGCTCCCTCGTTCCGCACGGGAGTAATAATAATAATAATAATATGGCAATGACAACGCTCCAAAAAAAACAGGTTTTCGATCAAGTAGTGTGTCTATCTATGAGTAGCAAGGTTCAAGTGATCCTTGGTCTTTGGATCATAGATACATAAACGCAAACATATATATTTATACATGATAAAACCTCTTTGTAAAGGAAATGAGGAAGAAATAAGATTTAGCAGATGGTTTGGCTTGCTACCACCACTACTGCTACCATGTACATCACCATACGTTCAACTATTTTCTCATCCCACTCTATTTATCATCGCATTATATATGGGTTCTCGTATGAATCAGAAGAAGGTATGAATGAGGTGATGCAGGTGTATTGTGTCCGACCTATCCTGTACCGACCAACCGTTATAAAATTCTCTCCCCGTTGTACTCGTTCTCGTTCACAATTTCCATCCATTCGTGTATAAATCTATTTTAGGGTCCCTTTATTTCCCTTCCTCTTCTCCTATTTCTCGCCAACCCAAAAGATTATTATATTAAGCTGAAGTAAGAAAGAGTGTTGTTGTCTTTCTCTACTCATTCTACTCTATTACCTACCTACAAATCTTATACATATGTATTTAAAGGCCCTGGGCTTTTCCCTTTTTCTTTCATTCCTGTCACCAGTCACCACTACTACCACCCAGCATGCTCTATTGCAGAGCTCTCTGTCCGATCCATCCGGAGGTTGAGAACTTTTCAACTATATTGTTGTACTGATACTAACTAGTCGCTTTGCTTGTTCTATTCTTTTCAAAGCGTTTATTATTATTATTACAATCTTTTAACTTTGCTTGCATACACGGACGTACATGCATATACACAATCTCTCGTTTTAACTTGGCTTTAACAACATCAACTTGATTTCGACTTGTTACCAACACAGTTTACCATTACCATCGTTATTTTCCTTGTCTCGCTTGCTAGTTGCTAGTTGCTATATACAACGACCAGAGAGAGTAGTTGCACGTATACTTAAAGTGGCAATGGTGTTGGCGGTTATAAGTAGTAAAGGCGGAAGGAAAGTTTTTAATGGACTCTCAGGTTTCCCACTTCTTCACTAGATACTACTCTTCATGCATGCATGCATATCCACCATAAGCGTACAGATATGGAGAGAGAGAGAAAAGTGTATCAACACATAACGTTAATATTATGGTGAGTAGAGAGATAGCTCATCACTTAGATAGGCTTGCAGAAAGTGCTGCAAAGAGAAAGATGAAAGACGCGTATGCATAAACCCTACTACTAGAGTCTACGTACATGTACCACTGCTTGTTGAATTCTACTTTCAAGAATGCGTTTTATGGAGAAGGATGTCAAAAAGAAAAAGCGAGTAAAGCGACCATTTTCTCTGCAAAGATGATTACATCCCTGCTGCTTGGATGTTCCTGGTATATTATTTTCTGAGTAAGCAAGTAAAATAATATGTATTTTTGGGAGAGAGAGAGCAACTCTAATTTAAATCTAGTAAATTTTCTCATTACGCTGAATGTTTTATTTATAACCAGAACTGATATTAAAGAAGATCTATTTACTTTATATTACATACGCTGACGATAAAGTTTACTCTATCTACACATACCTTTTTTATAGAGGCAGTGACGACGAGAACACTTAAAATCGGGCTTTAATCCAATCTCAACAACTAACTTTTCCACTACAGTTTATTTCCGTTTCGTAATCTTTACTCATTCAGTCAAGAAAGTCTGCTTCACAAAAAAACTACTACTTCTAAATGATTTTTATTACATTCCATTTTGCTCGCTCCATTTGAAGAGGATTGTTGGTAAGATTAGGAAAAACTACATGTTCAATCGGCACAAATACACACAATCGGTTCTACATTATTACATACTAGAACGGTCCTTACTCATCCGAGAGAGAAAAAAAAAGTATTGAAAACAGGACTCCAATAAATTTGTGCACTATGAAAAGCAACCATTATTTATCACTCTCAATATTACACATTCATACTTATTTGTATGCACATGCCATGACAAAGTATACAATTTATCGTGAATAAAACGGCAACTATTTTCTTTCTTCTACTTTTTACACGATCAGACGAAACGATGCAAATAAAGTTTGGGTGTGTGTGTGTGTGTGTGTGTGTGTGTCGGACAATTTTCTCTCTCTCCCTCTCTCTCTCTCTCTTTCCATGATTTCTCGTTCAACTAACAAATAAGGAGCGAAACTTGTAATATATTTTTACGCTTTAGCAAAATACAACAAAAACTACTTTCTCATTTTCATTTACTCACAATTTCTTTGCTTTCTCAAAGTACATAGGGCCCATGCAATCATAAAAATGTAGAGAAACAGTTGTTGTGTTTGCAAAATACTTGATTCATGTGTGCATTCATTGAGACACACATACCGAGGGGATATTTATACTACACGTACTCATTTCTTTCAACCCTCTTCCAATTCCCATCGACATTTTTCCCTTTTTTTCCTTGCTCTCCTCCTCCGCCTACTAGCCAGCCAAAGAAGATTCATTTTATGTGTGTACCTATACATTATTTTTTTTATAGAAAAGAAAAGGTGACATAGCCTAATACTTTTATATAGAGGAAAGCAACAGCAAGTTGGGAAATTCCAATGGAAGGATTTATAGTTGATTATGTAGTCTGTACCTGATTTCACGTATCTTATCCTGCTTTTGATGCCGCTGCTGTTGCTGATTCCATTGCTGCTCTGCTGCTGCTATTGCTACTAAACTCTTATTCTCCACCTCGTGCATCCAAGTCTAAAAAAAAGTGAGCAACATTTCCAGCTTTTCTTTATTTCGTGTTGCACCATGTAGAACTGAACATAGTATCCTTCTCAAGTCCTTATAAATATTACCTATTGCACAACTACATGTACATAAATACAAATACCTTACCATTCCATGCGGTAGCGGTCTAGAAGCCACTCAAGTGAAACTAAAAGGCCTACCATGTACTATGGTGTGGAGATATGTGCTCTGCATAACATGTGTACTTTCATTCTTTTTACATGCCAATTGTACTATGTACTTTTTTCCAACTTCCCCTGCTTTACCGTTTTGAGGTACTTTCCTCGTTTTGTGTCTTTATCCTTATATGGTTGAATGCCTGCACTTGCCTACAGCAGTCCTTTTTACCTACTACTCCGATATACCTAGGTAGGTACGTATGTATATGTACGTAACTTACAGTCAATTTTTCGTCCTTTCTTTCACTCCGTCTCTATTTTCCCTCTCTCATGTTTCCTCTTTAAGTCACGGACTTTAGCTTTATCGAGGCCGGTTAAGGCTGGTTCAATGAATGACTGGCTGAGTGACTTGAGAGTGAAGTGAATGTTCGATGAGGATAACAGATCAAGAAAAGAAAAGAAAGACAGCAGACGGTCGACACGCAGAAGAAGTTAGAGGAAGGGATAACGACGGGGAAAGGGTTAAAAACCCGTACTCACTTACTTTTTTTTTACCTACGCAGTCACATGAATAGAGAGATGTATTAACTCACCAGACGCTCGTCGTATTATTCATTTATGCATGTTCGTAGGCAGATATAATGCAAAATACGTCCCCAGTCCCTACTCTCTGCATTAAAAATCTGACTGTTGGTCTATAAAATTTGTACGTCTTCCATCACTATATTGCATTCCCAGCATGATCCCTCTATGCACGTATAGTAGTACGCACTTACGCCCTTTGCATTCGTTGCCTGAAAAGAAGAGAAATTACAAGAAGTGAAAATCCATTCGGAGGAAAAAAGAAGCTGAGAGCATTGAGCGGGTGAATTGAAGCGTTATTATTTCGATCATGTGAAAACCACATTTAATGCACGTTCATGGATACTTCCAGTGAGTGAGTGAGCGATGCCATGTACACAATGCATGTCGCTCATGAACCACCACCATCATTACTCACGCACTTGATGATAAAGGTGTTGTTCTTTGTTCTTTCAACTGAACCATAATTGCTTGCACAACAGAGCATTTGAGGCGGACAAAACTATCCAAATAGCATTAAGAGAGGAGAGCAGAGCAAGTGCTAAAGGTTTTGGCACAAAGTATTCTTTCTTTTTTTTCGCAGAACTTTTACCTTACAAACTGTCTAAAATAGCTCTCGTCATCTTTTTTTTAAAGATACTTGTTAAATACATCCCTGAATAACCGTATAAAAATATCCAAGTAGATATATATGGTTCTTGTAAATCTTCTTTGTGTATTCACCTTGTTTTACTAACCACAATGATACTCTACTTACATCACTCTACAAAAACGCTATTACCTATCCAACCAAACTAAAATGGAAAGACTATACGATATGCATATAAGCACAGATGGTAAGGTAGATAGTAAACAAGACGAGAGAGTGAGGGGCTACATGGTTAAGAGAGTGAGACGAAAAAAAAGAAAAGAAGCAACAGTGGGGAAAGAATAAGGATGAAATATAGAAGTTTACTCAAGTGAAAAACGAGGCAAAAAAGAAGTGGAATAAGGGAGGCTTTTTTTACAATGTCCGTTACGATCTAAGAAAACATCCTCCTGATCTCTCGTGTAAGAATCCCAAGGAGGCTTGTTGTTGCACGAGAAAGAGGAAGGCGAATAGCGAAAAAGAAAGAAAGTAAATATATGCGTCATCTCTTTAAGTATATACACATATTAAACACATTCAAAAGCTCAAGACCGATTAGTATACATGCATACATACATTGAACTATTATACTACTGATATAAAGATACAGAGAACATGATATATTATTCGGTAAAGTTTTATAGCATTTTTTTTGCAAAAGATACGTACGTCGACAAAAAAACGATCTGATGCGATGTGTAATAATAATAACATGGTTACATTTTTATGTTTTTTTTGACTGCCTTTCCAACTCAAGTAAGGACGTACGTATGTACGTATTGTTCAATACGACGAGGAGAAGAGAAAAACGAAAGGATGAGGAGAGAGAAAAAAAGAGCACAAGTAAGGAAAACTTCTTGCAGAATGCTTACATCTTGTACGCACTTGTTCCTACATGTGTCCACGGGCAGGAAAATTGATGCTGTTGCTGGTGATGAAGAGGAGGACAACTATATGAGGTGGATGATAATGGTAGTAGTAATAACAGTGGAAGTCTGCGGTTACATGATGATGACGCCCTTACATAGGTAGGTATGCATGTATATGTACATACACTATTGTATCTCATTGCCATATCATACCAAAGATTGTGTCGCCACTGTTAGCTTCACCACCAGTTTTTGAGCTGTTGTTGCTCCATGCTACAATAGTTCTCTTGGTGAATTGTGGGCTGTTGGAGGATGGATGATGATGATGATATGATATTGTATTTTGTGGAGTGCCGGCAAGAAAAAGAGGAAACGGCCAAACAGAGGATGACGACAACAGGAGGACAATGATGATGAGATTCATGAGGAAGAGTCGTGTTATTTCCGTTTGAAAACTTGTGCGTCTTACTTGTTATTTCATAATTTAATATTATAATATGCAACAATACGTACAAGTTGGCACAGCATTATTGCAGAGAAAAATAGAGAAAAAAGAGTGATACTAATCACAATGTTGGCGAGGCATACAAGTATAGTTTACTTGCAGTTATTTAGTACGTATCATTTTTATTATATTTTCATCAGTTACACTGCGGTTTCTTTCGTGGAAGGAGGGAGGCAGCTGTGTGACAGCAGTTGTTGCTTATTCCGCCGATGTGCTTGTCACATAAGCAGCAGTCATCATTACTTGTCTCTTGTTTCTACTTTCTAGAAGATGTCTTTCGGAGAATACTTACTTGGCATTAGATAAAGCTCACATCACGCATAGCAATTTGATATTTATAATCTATAATGTGTCTAGTCTGCGCAATTTTATGTCTATCGAGTTGAGTTTTAGGAAACTTAAAAAGGAGTATTTTTATACTTTTAGCTGTCAGGGAGATATGGCAAAAGTTTGTATGCATGTATTCAATTTAACTGTTACATCACGCACGGCACACAGTCCCCTCTGCATGATACTCTCTCTCCACTCCAGCACATAAAATGGCCCTCCTCCAAGTCATGATACAAAAATAAATATTCTTTAAATACGGAGATGCAAAAACTTGCGAGAGCCATTTAGTAGGTTAGGAATGTATAAAAGAGAAAATTGGGCAACAACTTAACTCCTTATTTTCTCGTGTGGAACCGCCTTTGAACTTTCGAATGTGCAGGGAATACATAAGTTTATGTGTCAGGATGATGATGAAGGCTTTCACTACAGTTACATATCAAATATTATATGTAAAAGTGCATTAGAAGCATATGTACGTGATGGCATAAGTTTCCTCTGGATACATAAACGATCTGACGTCAATGTAATGTGCATTGTGATGAAACCAGTGCTCAATAATTGGTCTTTATAAAGTCTGATCGTTATGATTTGGAGAAAGTAGACTCACCTCCGATTGTTAGGGTGCTATTGTGCATGGACTAGTTTCGAGGAAAATGCCAATAATAGTAACATTACTTTATATAATACCCTTTCCTTTCTTCTTGACGCTTTACAGCGCAGTAGTTAAGAAAAAGAGGATCGTGCTCAATGAATATAATGTCCTATAAACTGAGAGAATAAGTAGATGGGAAATTATGAATGAGTGGTTGCAAATAGCTGTTCTGAGGTCTCTCATTTTTTCCGTCCTCTCCCATGCGAATGTTGGTTTTGAGTGCTTCTCCGAATATTCTGCTTTACTCTATAATTTTAGCACATCCATTAAGAGTGGTAGATAGGCAAATTCTTCCCAAAATTTCATACTAATGTTCTTCCCGTTCAGGTAGACTACTGCTGTTGGAACCCGACTGATAACAAAATTCTCATTGACCAAATGTGGCAACTTTTTGTTTTCATGCAAGCACTAGTACAGTACTCTACATATATGTATTTGAGTAATATTAAGTAACATTTTTTAGTTTAGTATGACAAGTGCATTAATAGCATTAATTTAAAACACATTATTACAGATAAAAACTACGTTAAATGTACCTACGCTGAAATTTATTATCGCCAGTTTAGAAAAATTATAATTTACATTTCCGTGCTGTGATTCTGTCCTTGATAACACTTCTCTTTCCTATTGGGGTCTTCAACTAGTGTGTGCACTGTGCAGTGCTAAAACGGCCAGGTAATCATTGCATGATTCCCAGTGAGATTTACTTTTCCCGTAAAGACCCACTTACAAGTGTTACGAAAGACATTGTGTGTGTGTGTGTATGTTTCGAGGCCACATCACAAGACTCTCGTGTGGTAAAGACGTAAACTCTTTTCTGCAGTGGAGTTACAAAAAAGGAATGCTGGTTAAGAAGTAAGTTAAACTAAATAATGGACATTTGATGAAACTAAAAAGTTTATGGAAGCTTGTATCAGACTCTACCTTTTTAAATTACCGTCAATCGCAACAAAATTTTCACGATCACCATGTCCTCATCCGCGCAGTTCCTGACACTCTGTTTCATGGGTTTGGAACTAATGGCATAAATAGAGAATGAGATGCACGTACTTAAGTAGGGAAAGGACCCAATAAGGTACATGCATACAAAATTACACATAAAATGTCTAGTATAAAAATATATACAGGTATACCATGTAGGTACCCACTGGTGGCTAGTCGTTGGTTGACTAACTAGTAAGAACATCATTTCACCAGGAACACTATTTTGGTAGGTATGTATTTGGTATGTACTAAAAAGATCATAAGAGTTCGGAAGAGAAAGAGAGAGGGAATGCAGTCAGATGGAAACCGGTGGTAAACATTATGAAGTTTATGAGAGAAACGTGGCAGGAGCTTTACCCGAGACGATGTCCATTAGCTTGTCTAATAATAATCATCAAACCTCCTCTATCATTTGTAAACTAGTCACCTTAAATATCACACACCAGAACAAGAGTAGTGAGAAAATCTGCTTTTAAATAAAATACATGCTTAGTACAATGGTATAATGAAGAGTTGCTACTGCGAAGGGTAAAAATGAGCAGGATATATAATAATGCCACACAAAATGGAAGTCTGAAGAAAAAATCCTTTTGGGGCACTAGGAGAATTTTTTTTTCATGACAAAGTTCTCTTTTTATTATTATTTTGCTTTTCTTTACTCGCATATTACATTTGTGACACTACATTTTAAGAGTCTATATATGCTTATGCACATTTTTAGGGTGAAAAAAGTCGGGGAAAAAGTTTTCTTCACAATGTGTGGAAAAACGACAAACTGAACAAAGAAAAAAAATTCATCCGTTTCAGTGTATGTCCAACTCCTCCCTCTCTCCCATTGTACATAATATATATATATACATACTAAAGCATGTGTACATAATATTCGTTTTCTGCTTGGGTATTATTTTTGAGTAAAGGAAACATGGAAGGGACCATTAGAGAGTTGTTATTATTACAACGCTAGCTACAACACTGTTGCTCCACGCTCATTTTCAAAATAGCCGACAAAGATTTTTCAGGGCATTCTACTCCACAAAACGGTTTAGTCAGCATTAGAAGAAGAAAGAATAAAAAAACTGCAGTTTTTTAAGTTGGTCTTGTGCCTTGTAGTATTTTTTTTTATTTATTTTTCCATGTGTAAACTTTACACTGAGCCATCTCTTTACATGATTTTTTTGCATATTATGTACCTATATTTCAGATCTGCTGCCCTTATTCTATTATTTTGTATTTCTTTGCATAAAATACACCAAATTTGAAAGGATGAAATGGTTGAAAGGCTAAAAGCTTCACCTACTGCTGTTTTTCTTGTAACGGCTCCTCTCTGTCTCCCTGCGTCGTTTACTTTTGCTTTGCGTGCCCTTACTTGAATCTTCATTCTTTTCTTCTTCAACTCTGTCTGGTTAAAAATGGGTATGTAGCAAAAGTGTGTTTGAACCATACATTCATTCCAACAGAGTTTTTTTCAACACTGTTTTTCTTTTTTTTCTACAGAACCTTGTCTACTTCTTCTCCTTTATCCCTTTTGTCCCTTCGTGTATCCATCTTTCTTTTTCTAGGAACATAGACAAACTGTGTGTTCGTGTGTGTTCCACCTTCCACCACTACCGCCAGCAGCAGCAGTAATAGAAGAAGCAAGAGTCTGTCTTGTTCTCTCACTGCTTGCAATAAACTGTGATCGATCCCTACGCTTGCTTACTTTCACCAATGTGTGTCTGTGTGCCTTTGCATTCTCCTGTTCTTCCGTTGTTGCTTATTCGCTCTCTCATACTTTCTCCCTTGCTATATTATTCTTATGTGTGGAGATTCAAACGGAGCTGATGTGTTCCTTTCCCCTTTTTATTTGCAGGTCTCTCTCTTTCTCTTTCTAAAATAGAGTTGACTGCTTGTGTGCCTGTGAGCATGGATCTCTTCAACAAATAAATATACAGACATGAGACTACACAATAATACAACATGAACATACGTACCTACATAGGTATGTATACAACAGGGTGAAGAAATAGACGAGGAGCAACTGGCTTTTCTGAATGTAAGCAAGGCAGGGAGAGAGAAAGAGTGAAAGTTGTACTTTGAGTCTACCATACATCAGCACCACCGCCACCACCACCACCAACCACCATCAGCGGCAGCATCATTTTCATCATCTTCCGTCGTACATCCTTATGAGCTGTGAGGAAAAAACGCCAACTCTAATGCAACAGCAGCAAGAGTTGAGTTGCACGGACGTAGCACGGAAGCAAAGCAGATGCTGAGCTACTCCAGCAATGGTCCCAGTCCACGTTCGCTCTTTCAGGAAAGTGTTTCGGAGGAACCCTTTTCCCGTTTGGATATTTCCGATCAAGACACATTGCAAGGGAGCGCGTTTTTCTCTTTCCTTTTCTAAAACACACAATAAAAAGGGAAAAGAAGAAGAAGAAGAGGAGAAAAGGGCAATCACATTATCAAAAAAAGAGGAGAAGAAGACGATGATACAAGGAACATAACGTGGGAAGTAGGTTTAAAAAGTGAAATCTACAAGACTTCAATAATAGAATAGGAGAGAGAGAAAAAAAACAGTGAAGAAAGAGCACACTAAATAGAAGAAGGTATATAGTACAGTTGGTAGTTGTGTGTCTGTTGGTAATAGCATTGCGACCATTACCCGGCCTAATGATAAAAAGGACAATAATTGAGACGTGTCGAGAAAGGATTGCCATTTGGAGGGATTGGCACATGCACACAAAGTATGTAGCACTTGTTCTTGAATAGGCAGTACATTCACAAAGAGAGAGAGAGGGGGAAAAAATGGAAACGAGCAAAAAGTAAAGTGCATGAATACACACGTAACAGTTATAATAATGACGGAGAATGGAGGCACAATCATTAGTTGAAATAGGCAACTAGTAGCTGGATGGAAGAGCAACGACTAACTGCTTTCGATTGCCACATTTCTTCCTCTCCTATCACTGCTAATGCTATAGAGGACCATCATTCTTATTTTCGTTTTGTAAAACGAAACAGCTTTATTTTATCAACTACTTCTGCTGCTACAAGTTCTACTAGAATTTGTGAGGCAAAAAGAAAAATCATGTACTCACCACACCACTGACGCCGACGACGGCGAAATTCCTCCACAAGTCGAGACATGAATGAACATGTGTCAAGTAGCTCGTTTTAGTAGTGAAAGGGTGAAAAGAGAGAAATTGATCGCAACGAAGGAAAGCAAAAATATTTTATTCTGTGGCAGTGGTAGTGTGTGCGGCAAACTTTTGTTCCGGAGCTAATTATACCAATCAGTTCTTAAGCTATCATGTTATGTGCATGCCATTCTATTACCAAGTACCATTCATTTTCAATAGATGCAGGAACATTTTAGTAATTATGTATTCTCGAGTAACAAAGTCGGTTGTGCGACATATGTACATAGTTCATCTGTTGCCAAATAATGTTCTTTGACGTCTGCATCATCAACAACATGATCGTCAACCACGCTACCATAAATGCCAGCAGCAGATTTTCCTATGTGGATCAATCAAATATGAAGTTGTGCATTTGGACCAACTTGAGTAAGGAAAACTTTTAAAACATTGTTTACTTCTGCTACAACAACAGCTTATTTTTCAACGACTCTCTCTGCTCATTGTATGAGTTTGGAATAATAGTAGCATTAGCCGATGTAGTTCCTCCTGCTGCTGATGATGCTGTCGACAGACCAGTTTTCTCAATAGAATTTCATTATTATTCAAACAAACGTTTTAATCAAAGCTGCGAAAGCGTCCAGCGGTGATACTCATTACTATAAATAATTGTCCCTTCTCGATTTTTCCAACAAGATGTTGATGAAATCACTTGGAAATGAGTTGAAGCCATTATTATAATGTACATGCAAGCTTTCTTTTTACACAATTTAATGGAGTTGGAACAGAACCCGTCAAATTCATAAAGAGGACACAAAAAAATAAAATTGCTCCAAGGATCATCATCATCATCCATCTTCCTTATCCTCAACCACTTTTGTCTTGTGACATCAGTGAAGGTGTTGTTGATTACGCGCGGGTAAAATAATCATCTCATCGTTCCTCTCCCCAGCAATACAAGATACAAGTACCGTACGAATCTATACACATTCTTTTAAAGTATCCACGCGATTGTCATCATCGGCATCATCATCCTCTACGACTTGAATACTAGAAGCAACAGCAGGGGTAACAGAATATCTGTTTGTGGTGGCAGTGGGTGTACAAGTAGGTTTAGACATTGTTGTGGTAGTAGTAGCAGTAGTGGTACTGCTGCTGCTGCTGCTACTACTACTACTTCTAATACTACCGCCTTTCCTCCTCTCCTCTCAACCGCTGCCT
>JAHZMZ010000882.1:4161-21094 GCA_027743805.1 Lepidocyrtoides sp. E14
CAAGGACAAATCAATGTTATTTTTGTTTACAGCAAAGTACTAAAGTTACATTATGACTGCTTCGTATAACAAATACATCCCGTGGTGTTCCTCAAGAGAATTAAATATCAGTGTGCAGTCAAATTGGGTATCACACTCTGATGATGAATAGAGTAATAGGATTAAGTAATTTGCACCATGTCTCAGCTTGATTGAATAGTTAGTGTACATTGTGAAATTAGCAAGGAGGAATTGGATATCTTATGTGATTTGGAAATAATGTTTGAGCGAAACCAAAACAAATGATTTTCTTCTCTATCAAAATACATGTAGGCAAGAATAAGTACGCATATTGAACAAACAATTTCGTATTTGTGCTAACGACTTAATCCATAATTCATAATACAAACGTTCTGATGGCAAACGTAATATTGAGCATGAAAAAAATTAAAACACATTATTGCTTTCACCAATTCACTGCAACAGTCGGTTTCCACTATGACAAAGAGATCATTAGTTCAATTTTCAATCAAAGAAAACCCATAAAATGTTTCATGAAGAAAAAACCAACAAGTTGTAAAAATTCCTTCATGAACTCAACTTTGTCACGCAGAGTCAATTGATTCTCGCTCAAGACGTATTTGGTGACTGCCGCCGCTGTAGTACCCGCCTTGTAATAATAAGGTTAGTGTAAATGATATATTTATATACTGTTGTTACAAACCAGTACTCATAATCCGTGTTACATCATCATTCAAAGCATACCATAAAGGCATAAAATTCTTATATACGTGCACGCACAAATGCAATATATCAGTTTATGTATGAAAATAAGGATCCCTTTGAGTTTTATACCCACAGTGGAGCCAAAACCTGGCAGACCACCTTGAAATCACTTTACCAGTCAATAAAATTAAGGAGACACCAGCAAGTATATATATAAGCATGTAAACGCTAGTAAGTAAACCTTCACAGAGTAAGTTTCACAAGTACAAGAAAAAAGATCATCTTTCATTTATTTGTCGTGTGTAAAACAAAGTAAGCATGTGTGTAGTAGCACCAAGTAAAAAGTCAATGAGTCAACAAGCCGTGGATGGATGAGATGTGTCTAAACACCACCGCTTGACTTTCTAAAGTTTCCTTGTTGTTTCCATATCCTGTGTCTGTATTATTAATTATTTACGAAAAACTGATGGTCAAATAATGTTGTAAGTAACTGGCTGGAAAAAAATGCTTCTGAGGGTAGCAAGAACTAGGAAAGGCAAGGATTTTGTATAAAGATTCCAGTATTGAGTCGAGTCTCCTCATCTTCATCATATCACATACATATAGGATCACAGCTACTTGATAAATGCCTGGTAGCAGAAGTAGCAGACATGACAAACTCGGCAAGTTGTGCAAGATTTTACATTTTACATTTCAGTTGTAATAGCTAGGTTACTTGTTTCTTGTTGGAGCAAGACACGAAAAATTCAGTGAGACGAGACAGAAAGAAGGAACAGTAAAAGAGCACACAAAGCTGGAGCAGAAATAGTTGATCTTCTTACGACCGTATTTAGGTTATGTAATGGTTTTGAACTTTGTTATATACATCATACTATCGACTGGCTAATACTTTTATGACTCTACAGTCTACAGTCTACGGACAATATACAACTATGCTTGTGACACACAAAAAGTCATTGTAATTGTTCAAGCAAAATCTTTTCAACTTGTGAATGCCGTATAGACGAAAGACGCCTTATCTTTTGCCCTTCTGCCGTCATCACACATGTAATAATGGCATGACGCTGCTACTGCCAGCGATATAAATTTTTATGTGAATGAAGGACAAAATATGAAAATTTGTTACTTTACAACCTTAACTGTTTGAACTTGTACTTTTTTCTGAAAAAAAAATCTTGAGTATGTTCTGATTGACAATTGCATTTTGCCAGTGAAGGTTGTAAATGATATTGACATCATGTAACTTTCCGTACAGCAATTAAAGATGACATGCTACCACCACACCATAACAATAGCTTGTCATACATACATAATTTACACAATCTTAACGTTAAAAAATGCTAATACACAAGTTAACGAAAGTAATTTCATGATTTTGTACATGTGTGCATTTAGACTGTGTACTTTGCACTAGAAACAAGTTCAAAACACAGCATGTGCCGACTGTGGCACTTACAAAAAACCTGAACAAATTTTCTGCACCAAAACATCATGTTTTGTTGTGGTGTCAGGTTGAGCGCTGTAAAAGTCGCTACCGCAATACGAAAGCCAAGTCATTATATACTGTTCTTTGCATGTCTTGGCCTGTGAGATGAGCTACATGAAGATACATAAAATTTCATCATTCTCACGTCATGTCAATTTGTGTCACAATCACTCACCGTCATCATGCGGTTGTTGGTGTTTTAAAAGCCCTACCACTGCCCAACCATGTAATTATTAGTAATGTCCATCTCTAATGGATTTCATCCCTCAAAGCAAATCTAGCCAGCCCACCTATTACTAATAAGTAAAAAGCAGACATTACGTCCATTAACAGTAACTAGCAGTTAGCCGTGTTGTGTATTGCCACTGTATTTACATCATGTACATTTATACATTTGCTGCGAATAAACTTTGTATACTATGCTACTAAAAGTATATATCTATATACAAACTTTATAAGTATGACGGTTGGGAAGACAAATGAAAAATATTATATTCCCCAAAATGACTTTAATGCGCCACACGATTTTCTAAACGTCTACAGTTACACGCACCTTTCAAGTAATTCATATTCATACTGCAAACTCACGTTACATTTTCTTTTTTATCAACAATGGTGTAAGTTGACTACTAAAAGCAAAAACCGCATAAAACCACCATTGCTGCTGCCTGCCATTTACTGACCGTATATTAGTATTGTCGCTACTCTGTGTTATAATGAAAGGTAAGGTAATACAATACGTCACGCAGGAGCCGTTGGTCATTATTATCATAACACTATGCATGGTCGAAGTGAGAACATCAAGAAACAAAAATATGATGCTTGTAACTCCTCCTTTCTTTATTCCATTAGGTAGCTTCAGAGAAAGTATGTAGAATATCAGAACTTTTTCAAAATTCGAATCATGCCAACCGAACCAACCAAACCAACACGCTCACTACTGGCATCAGTACTGCTAAGAAAAGTCTAAAGTGCTTAGGCGTGTGTGTAGGTATAAGGTGTGCAGAGTACAGACTAATGGTTTTTATACAAAAATGACATAGATAAAAAAACTGTATTCTCTTTTGACAGTAAATGTAATCAAAGAATTTTTATGATTTTTTGTAGTCACTAGAAAATGTTGAATCATTTGATTTGAATGAAAACTAGACGGTTGAGAATCTGTTGACGTGTGGAAATGTGTGCACTCATCAGAGTCGGCAATGTCCATACTACTCCTTTTTTTAAAATTATGCTTTAACCTTTCCTTATTTTTTTCAAAAAAAAAATTGCTGCAAGCACTTAATGTAGGAGTGACTTTTCATTTCATTTGATGAGAAGTTTCAAGGTACACATTTAAAATGTTAGGAGAAAATGTAAAATCATCTAAGACAAGTTAATTAGTACGTCCCTTGTTAACTTAAAGTAGAATATTTATGCATTGTTAAAGACATTATTTATGTCTTTCTGACTATTTTCTCACCTAATTTTGACCTAGAAGGTTGCTGGTCCGATTTTACTTTTACTGGATATCATTTTTATTTCAGAAAACCACTTATTTTGCTATTTTCCATGTTCAATGTAAATTTTTAGAAAAATTGATATTGTAAATAAACTTGTTTTGGTTAGCTCCGAAACTAAAGTTTGTTTACACAAGCTTTGCGAATCAAAACTTTCATGCATATTACGTTTGTGGATTATACTTCAGACTTTCTCATGCTATGCCACCAATATTTTTTTTATTTCTCCCACAGTAGGCTGCGAAAACGTGAGGTTTTGCTTTTACATGGACATGAGTTGGTAGGTAATAGGTCTTTGGAACTCAAGAAGCCGTCGCTTAGTCAGGTAGCTGCAATTGGTAGTAAATATGAATCGTAAAAAGTCAAATGACTATAAAAAGTTTTAACATGGTAATACGTAGCCAGACGTCAGAATGTAACTTGGTGTATCAAATCATTAGTCAGTTCCATGATTTTTTTTTCTCTTAAACTTATCTGTCACGCCTTAGTATTTTGAATGCACATTTATGTATGAATATTAGCATTGTGCACAGTAGTGTATGAAATAATAATACAGAAAGTAAAACTGAAACAAGCACCACCACTACAATATAAAATATGTAGTAATGGGGGTAGGAGCAGTGCAATGATAAAAACTTGCCGTCGTAATCGACTAGACGAGAAAGTAGCAATAAGCAGCGCTACGTCAGTAAAATATGAAAATTTCTGGCAGCTCCAATCAGGATTGTAAATCTTCTTGTGAAAAGGTAGATACAAAGGTAGATATAAAGTATATAACATTGCATTTTCTTTAATGTTATAATAATAATAATAGTGCATTGGCATGTTGTTTTCAGTAGCGCAAGGTATCATAATGAGAAATGCTGTTTCGTCTTACGTAGGTTGATGTTGATATATAAGAAATGAGTGCAGTCGAATGCTTTTCTGTCTCTGGTGAATGTTGAAAGTAAAACTAGCTTGTAAGGGGGAAAATGAGTGGACAAATAGCCACAAGTCATAATATTAATATGATAGGTCATAAAACTTTATTTGGATATGCAAACCTGGAACAAAAAGTGCGGCTTTACAATATTGAAAGAGTGTATGATGAGTATAAATGGCTGGTTGTAAATTGTAGCTTATGTAGAATACCTTGTTTGTTATAAGATCATCATGACTCTTGACACAAATTAATAGCTAATGTTGCATTTAGTTTTAGTGTTGTTTCTACAACTGTTTCTTTAGACGATGGTTATCTAAACATTAAAGGCTCGTAAAGAAGTAGCTTTTTGCAATAATGAATTTTGAGTACATACAACATATCAGATTTGAATAAACATACATGCATTCAAAACCACTGAATATAAAATCATAAATTTTAAGGTAACAGTAATTAGAATCGTGTAATTAATGCAGAGACCGGAATTAAATAAAATACAATTTCATCTAAATTGGACTTTGATAAGAATGACCATGTTCAAATCAAGTTCAATTGTAATTTAAAATGGAGTCACTTCCGTTTCGCTCGACAATTGGTGCTATGTAGGTAATTATTTGTAAGACTGTATTATTTTCAACTAGGCGTCTTTAGTGGATCAACTGTAATCGGAAATCGGATAAAGATATTAATCTTTATAACCCTTTAGTTCTGGTAGCGTTACATTTCTGAAAACGAATATCATTGGTGGCGACTTTCTGAGGATAGTGGTCCTCGCAGGTTTTCAAACGTGTGGTGAAAATAAGGAAGGGACTTAAAGTGCGGTTGTGGGACAGTTACAAGTTACATTATCAATTTTATCATCATGCTTTAAAAGTCAGCTCCACGTAATAATAATCATAAATAAGTACATATAGGCACTATATACCTACCTATACATCCTCCCCAAAATGTGCATCTCTTCCCTTCAGGATTTCAGTACAAACATTACCGAAGCCTGCCCCCTCTCCTTTACAGAGCTTTTGATCCTATGCTTGATAAAAATCATTTAGTGTTCATGCCTATGCTCCATGTCATTGCTGAGCTAAAAAATTATTTTATGGTCCACGGATTCTCGTCGCCTCCTTCGAAGATTTTTTTTTGATTTTTATGAAGATAAGATATCAACAAGATTTTTTGTTACAATGAAAAGTGCGCAGTAACCGACCATATATCAATTGAGATTGTAGTAGTGGCGGTATCACAACATAGGGTTGTGCTTTGTGCTGACATGTTCATATAAAAAGAGGAAACTTGACAGAAAATACTTACCTATACCTGGCCTTGATCGGTATAGTCGTGTGCATATTTGGTGGATTTCAGTTTTTTCATTTCACCACTGCATGAAGGTTCACGATTTTGAATTTTAGCAGCTCGTGTACTACAACCAACAAAACATTTTTCATGATTAGCATCATTTTCGCGGAATTGGTGAATACTTTTATGTTACATTCCTTTATTCTTTTATTGCACTTTAATACTACCTATCAAATACTTGAGTGTTGAGAAAAGGGACGGGGTTACGCTAAAAAGAGTGGCCGATAAACATCACGTCAGGTATTGTATACTCTGTAAGAATACAATACACAATGAAAGTGAAGTATGTATATGAGAACTTTTTCAACAGAAAAATGACTAGAAAATTACAGTGTTCAATCATTCGTAAGTGCTATAACTTGAGCATAATAGACCATAATAATCTTGGGGCATTGAGAATGTAATAAAAGAAAAAAGGAAATAGACCTTTTAAGTCACTTGAACAAAATCGCCCTTTAACAACGCCCATTGACAACTAACTTTTTCCTTTTTGAGTGACTGCTATTATTATTGCAATGCATGTTCAATTCATTTGGTGCTAGTAAGTAGGTAAGTATGTTTAGTAATATCAAAAGTCATTTTTTCTATCGAGCATAAATGTATTTGAACGATGATGAGGTAATAAAAGTGAATGCAAAATAACTTGGACAGGGGATTTCTTAGCCATCGGATCATAAACTTGTTTAGAGTCATCATAATTCTAGTATTTCTCTCCATTTCTTCATTTTATGAGAGCAAATATTTCCAATATGAAGTAAGCCAAGAAGTAAGATTAAATGACAGTAATTCTGTGTAAATAATTCATCATGTGTTGGTAAACTACATCCCAAAATTGTATGACACTAAAATGCAAACATAAGAGTTATTTTATAATAAATTTTTAAAATAAATTATCAATTTTAACTGAGAATTACTGTTGTACTCATTTTCACGATAATACGCATTACGCAACGCATACAGTGCATTCTACAATATGCAATTCACTGTATTTTTTAATTTGGGGCATTGTAAGACATCCGATTTGTCTCATTCATTCTCTTACAAAGTTTACTAGAGCAAGGAAAAACACACATCAGCAGTAGGAAAATTGGAGAATATTATTGTATAATGGGATTTTGCATTTCAAATTTGTAAGTTTTTAATAGAGCTCAAATTAGATTATGTACAAACGTCGGAGCAGATATCAATATTCCAAAAATGCGTTCACTTATAGTCTTGTCTGAGGAGAGATATTGCTGTTCTCAAAAGCTAATAATATACCATTAAAATCTTCATGTTACTACTTCATTTCATATTTTTACATAAATATAGACAGAATTTAAGAAGCTTTCCATTAGCATGATTCATGAATAATATAAAGTGAGAAAGTGAGCAATACTAAAAAATTAACGTATATATGAACTTGAAAAGAACATAATATATCCACTAAAAATTAAAAATTAACTACAAAAAGTAGTTTTTCTCATACTTTTTCAGTATGAAATTCCTACAAATATTGTTGAGAAGTATGTGTTGAATTTTTCAACAAGCTGAAGTGGGTCTTTAACAGTAAAGATAAAAGATAAAGCACGTGGCTTTTAAAGGGTGAAAGAACTTTCTGCAAGTTTTGGTGAGCGGTAAAAGCACCGTTGAAATTGTATAATAAAGCGACATTGAAATCGGCAGTATTCAGACTTATTCAGACTTTCAATGCGCAATCTAATACTGCTGTGCTATAGAACAGAGCATCGAAGTGAAAGCGATTTGCCTTTTCCACCATTCGTGTATGTTATATACAATTATTCATTTCATCACATATGAATCTTATGTGATTCAGAGGATAAAACTGATGTCCAGCTCAACAGAAACTTTACACTATAAAAACCGTCAAATCTATTTTTTTGTTTACTAACTGTCAATACATAACATACCTAAATACGTTTGTGAGAATATATCAATGTAAATCTTTCTTGGATACATTTTTCAACAGATATTTACAAAAACAGTTAGCAAGCCTAAACATACACATGTACTTTTTTCCATTTGTTTTATGAATAAATTTAGCCGTACTCATTAACCATGAAATTACTGATTTTATCACACGACCAACTAAAGTAAGCGTCATATCAGTAGCAATACACTGGTAGTAGATTACAATTGTGCAATGTGATGCTGAATTCTAAACAATCTTCGTGTTGTGTAGTGGAGACAGAGAATGTTATCTAATGAAAGTATACAATCAATACTCAATACCAAAAATGCCGAAGTAGATTACAATTGTGCAATGTGATGCTGAATTCTAAACAATCTTCGTGTTGTGTAGTGGAGACAGAGAATGTTATCTAATGAAAGTATACAATCAATACTCAAAACCAAAAATGCCGTTTCAATGCAGTTAGAACATGAATTTGCAGTAGTTATTGATGAAAGTATAACAAAAAGTAGAGTATATGCATCGTGTAAAAAAGGAATGATCCAACATATGTATATATGTAAAAACTAAACTAAATCATGCATTTTACCAGTAATGTACCATGTTTCCCTCTTTTCAGCAGTATGAACTGAACAAATCATTCTCTCCCTTTCTTTCCTATCATTCTTCTTACCTTGCACCTTCTGTCAGAAGACCGAGAGAGGATTCGAGAGGCACCCTCGCATAATCACTAAACGTTCAAAGATCACCACACCACCTGGCCTCCTTTATGTTTCCATAATTTTACACCAAACTGCACACAACGCCCATTAGCGTATATAAGATAATCCCTTTTTTATGTTTGTACTTGAATCATTCATAATATTTTTCATCCACATCACTACCAACAGTAGGATTAGAAATCATTCCATTTTGTCAGCAACGTCATCACTCGTTATTAATGCTTTACAAATGTTGACTCACTGCGCTGGTATAAAGAAACAAAATGAACCCACTTATTCTCGATGAATAGGTGTACCACACCAGAAAGTAGGATTAAAAATAACATAAAAATGTCCCTTTCGGAACAAAAAAATCTTTCGTTTGTAGAACAACAATTTACTAAATATTAATGTATTATAACTAAATATGTATGTGCTGGCATTAACGCATGAAACCGTAAAACACTAATAGAACAACTAAGCCAGAGAGCTAGGGTCACTGTTCACCATAATAAATGGATTGAAGATTCAACTAAACAAAAGCTCGCAAATAGCCATAATTTATGAGAGAAATCGTCATAATAATCATCGTAATTGTCATACTGGGGCACATCCAATGAATTTATGCTAGCTTTTAGCAAGAAAAGCTAGAAAACTTTCCAGAATACGGTCAACATTCGTCCCCAACAAGATCGAATAAAAGAAAAACACAAAGCGCTTTCGGATTAATACTTGACTTTTGGTAATATTTACCAGAAAAATTATTCATTTTCATATTGCTCAGAAAAGGGAAATAATACAAGTTTTTGGGGCGCAGCTATTTGTATTTATCTTTTCTACACAATTCAAAGGTTTTTGTGTTTTCTATATGGTTTGTAGTATTTCTCTAGATCTGCAAATAATGTAAGTGAAACTGTTGTTCACATGCACGCCAAATTATTCAACACTTGAATATCTGTTCATCCACAATATTATTCATAACATGATGCTATTATGCTCAGCTTAAAAATAACAAAAAACGAGTATCTGCATTATTGGTTATCTAATGTTATCATCATTACTGTTTTTATTATTTACCCATATGTTCACGTATTACTATCTCATCATCAGAGAGACACGAGTCAAGCAACACCACATGAACAAACGGTGTTGCTGCTGATGAACAACTTTAAAAAATACGTAGTATTATTTATATTGATTTGAAGTTTGCGTGTCAAATGACGCTCCCGAGTTCCTTCCTTCCTGATGCATAGTATGTTTCTCAATTTTTTTCTGTATTGCTCAATATAAAAGCTAACGCTCACTTGCCTAGAGTACAACAGATAACTGCAACTATATAATATGTACTTACTGTTGGCTATTAGACCATCATCGTGAGTACATCTCATCGGTTCTGCTTCTTAAATGTGCTTTCACTCCTACCAACACAAATATGAATGTATGAACAAAGTGTATAGGTGTGTCAATCAGGAGGAACAACCGATAACTTGTTTTTTTTGTGAAACAAAAGCTACGCAGGTACAGACACAAACTTCACTTCAAAATTTGTACAAAATATATATGAGAGACTGACTTAACAGCAATTAACAGTAGTTATTGCTGTTGCATGTAATGTAATTAGCACACCTGTTAGAAATCAGCAGATGTTTTAAAACAACCCTCATTTTAGCCATTTTGTCCTTAAACAGCCAAAAAAATTACCTAATACTAGGGGGAGAAAGCAAGAGAAGTATGAGAAGCCACCCTGATATAATATGATGAGTTCTTGTCACAAAAAACGTCTCGATTTCGGTATGGTATAAATTTAGTTCAGAAAATTGGTTCCTGTTGTCTCCCATAAAATTAGTTTAATATTGTAAAATATTTTACCCAAAATGAGGGCTTGAGCCTTGCATGCTCTTTTCTGGGGCAAAGTGAAAATGTGATTTAACTTAGATTTTTTAAGAGAGATTGATTTTTTAACTTAGAAAACACCATCATTACACCTTTAACCATTTTAATACATATTATCCAGGGAGGAGACACGCTTTAGTATTATAACTCAAAGAACCTAAAAACTACTTCAGCGACCGAACTACTTCGTACAGGTACAAACAGTCTTCAATCCTCCAGTAAATGCTAAGAACGTTTCAACGTTCTAAAGCAAAAGTTATCTTGGGTTGAACTGAACTTCAAAGAAACTGGATTGTTTTAAGTACTTCATATCATGCTTTGAACAAGTACAAGTACGTACTGCACATTAGTGTACTGTTCACAATAAAATAATTTGTTGACTTTTTCTGCAACAGACATTTTACACTGCCGTCTTTTTCATATCAACGGTGGTTGTTTTTCCCACACGATAAGTTGAAGTTAGGTATATACATACCACAAAGCACGTTTGTTTCGATGCAATAAGTACTGCTTTTAGCGTTGTAAAATAGATTACCACAACGAGGCCTACTGTTTTGTCATATTATATCATTCGTTTAAATGAAGTCCTTCACGTCAAAACCTAACTTGTTGACACAGTGTCATCAACAATGTCAAACCAAACCTCTTGTCAACGCAATATTGTTATTGTTTTTTTAAGTCTGTCACATCTTTCTTTGGCACATTGGTGAGATATTCTGCATTGTTGACATTACTTCATTTTACCTTCAACGTAGGGCTAGGAAACCACATATATATAAATACATTGAAGGAAAATATATGCACGTATGAATGAACCTAGATAATTGTTTAGAACTCAATTGTAAATAAAAAAGACTTACATGCTACATGAATTTTACTAACATTTTGTACAGTAGCAGCAAAAGCAAACTTTTGTCAGTTCGATTTTTGTGAATGTATTTCTGTGTTCCGTTTATTGTTGATTTTTCCCAAAAAAATGACAGCATCAATTTGGGTGGTTTATGACCCATAGTGGCTGCAACTTAGTTTTTTTTACTCATGTTCATTTGTGCATTGGCTTGTTAACGGTTTATTAACTTTCGTATGCGTAAGCTAGAAAGTTAATAAACTTTACAAATAAGTCAGATTGACACATAGGCATACGATGCCATTACAAACTTTTAACAGACATTTTCTTGGAGAATGGTGAAAGCCGAGAGGAAGCAGAGAAGACTTTCTATAGCTTTCGTGTGCATTGCTTCCGTGCAAATCCTGTCCTACGTTTTTATTGACTTTGTTCTGTACAAATTTATGGAGTGGATTCGATTAAATGCTTCTGTAGAATATATGAAATGGCATGGTTTGTAAAACTTGTGAAAAGTATAGCTATCCTTCAGTCCTCCTCTTTAATCATTTCTCCCATTTTTTTATACGATTTTCATTAATTTCATGAAAACTAGACCCCCTTTTGGGGCTACAAGCGACAGTGGAAGGAGATGGATTTTTGGCAGCAATGTACCGAAGTATTATCGAAAATTTTAATCCAATTAATTTTGTACTACCTTCACTGGACACACGAGAATGTTTGCCTGTTGCAAATAAACCAAATTACAGCACATATTTTTGGATAGGTAAATTTTTAGTGCTCTAAGAGAAGCTATAAAAACCAAAAACTATAAATTCTAAACGGATTGTAAACATTTTTACGTTCTACTTAATTTTTACGTTAGTATTTCTCTTGCTTGTTTGCTTTTTACTGGCGTTATTGGAGCCATATGGTCTTCGTCTCCGACACCTCATTTGTGGCTGGATATATCCGTATCGAGTTAACGAGCGTGAACGTTGGCTTTATGTACATATTCTCACCACGCGTGACTCATTTCTACAATTTGCCAAGAAAACTATTAGGGCTAAAATTGGGTTTGGGCGAAAGGCAAATTGGAGGAATTCAAAAGGTCAGCGATATAAACTCGGTGCCAAGAAAAATTTTGATGTGTCATGCACAGAACGGCTAGTTCACAGGTATGTGTACCTACATGTAAACCAAGTGAAGCTCAGAAATGCCTCATTTTTAACCAAATTGTCCGTCCTCTCCCGAGTTAGATTTCCCATATTCTTGAACTGTTTCGATCCTACAACCATCAAATGCTTCGTTTGCGGTACGAGAGGACATCAAGACGATCGAGAAAACTTTATTGACTGCTTGGAATGCAGAACAGTTTATTGCAAAGAGTGTTTACAGGACATGGGCGATCAGTGCGTCATTTGCAGCAACGCCATGGACTCGGAGGTAAGCAGTGGGGTGGAGGATGACAATGTGACTGAAGATGAGCTAGAAAATTATCAAGCTAAAAAGGGTGGCGATGAGGAAAAAGCGCTTTTATTACCACCGTCTTCCGTAAAAACGACGAAGAAATCATTAAAAAAGAAAAGGAAGGGTAGGACGCGACGTAAAAAGTAGTGGAGATTGCTATTTACGTAAAAATGAGCAAATTTAAGGCATCACTTTATTCTTAATTGTATTTTTGTTTTGACGTTTTTGGTAAAAACAGTATTTTAAGCATACAATGTAAATTATGTTGAATAGCTTATTATCTGACTAGTAAAAACCCCACTTTGTCATTGGTTCGATAATCCACGATCCCAACACTTTGAGCACTTGTACATCCCCATAAGCCAAAAGTAAATTGTCCCTTAGGACTTTCCCCCACTTTTTTGCCTGTTTTGCTTGTCCCAATTGCAAGTGAGCAGCAATAATCCACATTGAGCAGTCTGCAACGCCATGGGGCAACATGCAACATTTCATCAGGCTGCAAGCCCTTTCCATAACCTTTGTCACTTTTTCGAACTCTCCAACACCAAAATACTTTAGTCCCAACTTTTGCAAAGGATCCAGTAGACTTGCATTGTGCATTCCATGCTTTGGTTGAATTTTCTCTAGTTTTGAGATGATCTGTTCCAGTAGTAAAATTGAAGCACCTACTTTTTTCGCATACTCTTCTTGAGAACCCTCGGATGGGTCAAGTTGGGCAAATTTCACTTCCTGATTCTGCACCAGTAGCTTCAATCGATCCTTGTCATCGTGAGCGGATTGAGGCATGGAACGGTCCAGTTCACAGAGGGAACATGAGCAAACAAAACCCAGTCTTTTGGTCAACACTTCAGTTCTCGCTTTAAAGGGATACGCGGGACTCACGTAGGACACGAGTATCTCTTCACCCTTCTTTACTGGACGGTATGTTCGAATGAAGAGGAAATCACTGAATATTTTCCACGTGCAGTTGCCTCCAATACACTGATGATTGGTGTACGCAGGGAATATCCACAAACCTACAGACTTTTCCACTTCTGGATAGGAATCACCCGAGTTGGCGAACGTGTTTGTACGACATATTCCATAAATACGGGCCATGTCAAGATCCTGAACTGATGTGTCGCTGGAAGAAGAAGAAGAAGGGGGTGGAGGTTCAAGATGACCAAGGTCATTTCCTATACAAAAACATTCAATATTTTTCAGGAAGATTTCAATTGTTCATAAATTCTATTCAGAGATACCGTTAAAGCTTACCTGCGTGTAGTGCATAAAATTCTGATCTCTTTTCCGGATTTCGTACAAGTCTATCGTAAATCCTTCTCGCCAGCAAGTTCAACGTTCTGTCATCCTCCACTTTAAACTGGCCTTGTGTCAATGCTTCCCCACTTTCTTCGCTGATTCCCTCCTCTGGATTACTATTCTCTCCCAAAAATATTATTTCAAATGCTCTACACGCACATATCAACTTTCCCGCAGGTAAATCTTGCGCTGCGATTAATCCTCTACCCTTTCCCGGCACATTGACAACTTTCACCGCTCCTATGTAGTCCACCCAATCAGGCGGCGAGGGTTCAAAGGGCTTATCCATAATTTGCGGCACATCAAAATAATCGCCCGTCTCACTTTGATGCTTCATTCGTTTCAATCTTTCTACAAAATTTTTCAACTCTAAAATGTTATGCTGCTGATGCTTGTCACCCTGCTTTTCTGCAAGTTTTTGTATTGCTTCGTTCAAAAATTTGATTGCTTCTTGATACCGGCGCAAACCGGCCAAAGCTTTTCCGTGTCTCACGATTCCTTTGAAATGCGAGTTGCTCGAAAGAAACAAAAGCCTTTGAGTGTCTTGCAATGCAGCCCGGTAATTTTCAATGGAGAGGTAGACCAAAGCCCGATTACTCAGCAGCTCGAGAAACACTGAAGAAATATCACACTGTTTGGTTCCCTTTTCTTCATTTGGCTTCTCTGATTGCTTACTTTTTCTTGGCGCATTCTCAACGCTATCACAATTATGCTGATCCGCCTCCACCATCGACGTCTTCGTCGTCCCCGTGTTTAAAAAATGCTTTAGACCTTCAGTGTAGTGTGCAATGGCAGCAGTGAAACGCTTGTAAATATAATGTTTATTGCCTTCCGAAAGAAAGAATTGAGGATCATCATCAGCAGCATCAAATAAACCACAGTGGCTGAGATGAGAAGAGGCTGATGAAGTGGAGCAGTCATTTAGAGAAGAAGATTCATTCATTTTCGCTGCTGTGTTGTTTATTTGAGAGAGAGGAAAAAAATAGAGTATAGAGCTAGAAGAGATGTAGACGGGTTAGTTGAAAACACAAGGAAGAAAGAATGTGGCTGTTGAGGTTTTTATTTTAGAATCTCACGTGCTTTTCTTGTTCTTCTCCTCCTCCTCCTCCGTTCTGTCCTATTACTACTTTATCCTATTCTCTAGCAGTCTTGAAGTTTCGGATTTATTACTCTTCTGTAAAATGACACAAGCGAGAACATAAGAGGATTTTGTCAAAGGTCGGCATCATAAAAAATTTGGAAATTTGAAAGCACAAAGGCCGTTTGCATTTCCACAAGACGAGAAATTTTCAAGACGTTCCGACCAAGTCATAGGTTCATAATAAATGCTTCTCTTCTTATTATTATTTCTACAATTGCTTTTACATAAGCGTGTCTTCTTTTCTTTACTGCTTCTTCATCATAACGATGTGTCTAGGTATTACACTTTTTGTTTCGCTTGGCACTGTTCCTTATTATTATTCATACGTTTTTTTCTCTTTTTTGGGGTCGGTTGGTGTATCTGTGTGCAGATCCGATTCCAAACTGTCTGTGGACCATTTAACTTTTATGCTTTCTGGAAAAAAATTGTGTTTTCAGAAAAAAGTAGTTGAAAAAAAAACGGTTAATGCTTTATCAGATTACAAATCATATTTCTTGTTAGACATGATGTTATGCTCATTTTACATAGAAGCACATTTTATATGACCACCAGAAATAACATAACACTAGAAAAAAAGATAAAAATCCAACACTGCACGGCGTGTGAAAAAAATAGATATTATTACATTTCAATAAAATAAAGTACTCATCTCAACTGACAAACTATAAATTCCAATTGAGCCGGCACAGATGAAAATATTTTTTTAAATTGACTGATCATTTTACGAACACAATTATTCTACGGTTTAGGAAAAGCATTGATTCCGGTTAGGTAACTCTGGCTTTTCGAACACTCATTTTACATAGAAGCATATTTTATATGACCACCAGAAATAACATAACACTAGAAAAAAAGACAAAATTCAACACTGCACGGCGCGTGAAAAAAATAGATATTATTACATTGCAATAAAATAAAGTACTCATCTCAACTGACAAACTATAAATTCCAATTGAGCCGGCACAGATGAAAATATTTTTTTAAATTGGGAAGAAAGTGGCTGATATACAGTAAAGTAATTACGTAAGTAATGCGCTCATAATCTTGCCAACTAAACTGCCAACTTGCATATGATCAAGAAAATGAGATGATGAGAGAAAAGAAGAATTCTCTTTTACCTAACTCGATTATATCATTATATTGAGAGTGTGAAATGAATAAATTGAAAAGGGCAAAAGCCAACTCACTTTTACTAGCTATTGGCCACTATCAAAAATATACATACACTGAAAAAAAATTTTGTTTTACAGTCTGGCCAGCTTCCCTCCTTAGCTATTGCATCAGAAAAGAAAACATAATCATCACTGCCGCAGCACTTGTCTAAAAATGTTTGTTCGTTCAGCCAGAAAAGAAAAGTGGGAAAAGCAGATTATGATAATGACAACGTAAGTGGCAAGTTATAAAAAAACATCGTTTCTTAACTTTTAATCTGTCTTCCAACAAATTTTATTACGCTTTCCTAACGAGAGTTTTGACGACAGAGAAGTCGGCATGCGTTTAATTTTTTTCTCTTTTAAAAACATCTTGTTCTGCTTAGCTTATTGAGTGCTGAATAATTGAAACACTTTTTTTTAAAAAAAGAGGAAATTTAAACGTTTTCGTATTTTCAAAACACTCGAGAAAAAACGATGTACCTGCTTTCTCGCTTTCTTTTTTTTGTGTTGCGACGTTCGATATGAGATTCTTTTGATTTCTGAAAACAGATGCTTTTTAGTATTCACTTTAAAAGCAA
>JAHZMZ010000883.1:0-11091 GCA_027743805.1 Lepidocyrtoides sp. E14
AACAGAATGCAGAATTAAACAGGGAAACGGTTCCTGATATAAATTCTTTTTAGGCCATTTGATCACAAAATTGTTTGTCAATCATATTTTTTGTTTGTAAGTTTGGGAAACAACAACACCGTTGTTTGTCCTTTAAGCTGAAATTCTTTACTACTGTACATGTGTAGATCAGGTAAATTTAAAAGGGAGCGAAATGCTGTATTAAGGCTAGAAGCAAAAGTTTAAAAAGACATATATTGGAATGCATTTTTGCTGAAATATGAAATGGGACAATTATGCTGTATCAAAGCTAATTCATGGAATGCATACCGAACAATATGAAATGCTTTATGACTAAGTTTAACTGTGCTATCTATTGACTTTTGTAATTAAGGTTAGGTTACAGCAAAGATAAATAATTTTCACTGGTACAGAAAACTAAAGACCATGTCTGATTAATAGTTAAAAAGCATATTCAGTTTGTCTTTTTCATGTCTGCCTCCTCATTGTAACATGCATCCACACAAACCATCTCTAACCCTTTCAACTATTATTCCCTTCTAAAGTTTATTGTTTTTCTTTCCAAAGTAAACTGACTGATACACTTGAGCAATACTAAAAGCAAGTTCCTTTAACACGTTGCCTAAGCTTTCAAAAGCCGAGTCGAGCCAATTTCAAAATTTAAATCACCGCACCACCAACTGACAACAAGTCAGAATGATACATTTCTTCGCTTGTATGCGTTTCCACCTAGAAGAGAAGCTGAGAAACCATTTATTGCAGTTTATCTTTCCCAATCCGCATAATATTTACTCGCCCCGGGACGTCTCGCTCTTTCTGTCTCTCTAACACACTTTCACATTCCCTCTCTTCTACTACATATTACTTTTTCCTCTCTCCAGCATTCTTAACTGAACACTGAAGCCCTTTGAAAGTTGATAAACTTTGAACACTTCAAACGAAAATGGTGATGATGCATTAGAAAGGATGCGTACATGCTGTAATATCCCTTTACGCGTGAACAACCAAAATAACTTCATTTCACATCACATGACATGAAGACAGTAAGAATGGACTTGTGTGATTTCCGCAATAAGCGGGTTTACTCCATCCATCCCTCCCACTACTTCTAAAATCTGAACCAACTTCATTCGTTCTGTTGGATCCTATATCTCATCTAGTTCAAATCTCCCGCTTGGGCTTTTGCATTTCAAAGTGAAACGTATGCATAAATTTACTTTATTTTTTTATCTCACTTTATCTCAGCAACCAACCACGCTCTCTCTTCTTTCTCTCTCTCTCTCGCTCTTTTGCTTGTGCTCTCACTGACTATGTTTGTCTTTGTTCGTCGGATTTACAAGGGTGAAAGTGAAAATTATTTCAACGATGAACTAAGAAAAGCAAACTGACACAAAGTACATTCCGCCTTTATGAACGGAGAGCGTCTTCCGCAACAACATGATGATCTCCGTTTGAAAAGGAAAACTTTTCGTTATGTCTTGTGCTATAAGATAGCACGTACAATGCACCCAGTAACTTCTCCTTCTTCATCCCTTCTTATCCTGACTTGCATTCATCTCACCTCTCCTCATATCATGCATTCATGCACCAGGTTAAAGAGGTGCGCTGCAAATATCCATTTCGCTTTCACTGCTTAGCTTGTATTTGCCTGCCTGCTTGTGTATACAAGAACCGCGCAAGTTTTCCACTTGAAATCAAAATTGACCCGATTATGTGAGTAAGCGAGAGAAAATAGTGTGATAGTGTGATGTGTGTATATTGTGGTGAAATACCTTTGTGACGAGGCAAGGACGTTTCAAGAGCGAAAATTGTAAAAGAGATGAAAAAGAGGATGAAAACGATGTGTTTTGATAGTGTCAACGTTTACAGCCACGCTTGAGCTGTTATTGTGTTGAATGGGCTGCTGCGTCTCTCATCATCATGAGCCTTTTTAATAATAACTAATTTATATAAAACGATGATAAAATTCAAGCTTGAATGAATGCACACAAGAAGACGCAAACTTGTAAACAAGAAAACAAACTTTCTTTCTCCTGTGGTGGTACAGCACTCACCACAGGCTTTATTGAATAAATAGCTAGGTGCATGGCTGTATAGGTAGCGAGGAATATAAATGAATATACTTCGTCGAGATGCATATTGTTTACATTTCTTCGCTGAAGCTATTATTGAAACCACTTGAGTAATATATATACTCAAATATAAAACAAGTATTATTAAGTAAAGCCAACAACTTCCATCTGGCTTGGCTTGACTCCTTTCAAAAACAGAAACTGGGAAGATTGGCTGCTACTTGTATACCATGGAGCAACTACGAAATATGCTATTTGCCCCTACAAGCTAGCAGAGCATTCAGTCATTTATTCTGCCCATCTGTTTTTCTTCTCCGCTCTTTCTTCTCCAATGAGCCAAAGAGGTAATTAAGATTCAAATTAAAACACTTATTTACACAATCTCAAGCAAAAGTCGAAAACAAATCAAACTCAGTTTTTGTTTGAATTTCTCTTCTCTCTAAAAGGGTTTCAGCAGACGAATGCTTCCATAATATCTGATGGTTTGCATATGTTTTATTTGCATTGAAACAAAAAAAATGATAGACAATCATGATGAGGATTGTAAATGAATGATATTATGGTGTAGTTTGATGTTTGGTGATGATGCATGAAAGGTTTTAATACAGGCATTTCCACTATTATAGTTTATAAACCTTAAAAATTCCATTTTCATTAGTAAATTTGCATACTTTCAACCGCTGCATTCTTTTAAGATCACAAGCTTTATTCTTTAAAACATGTGCGAAAACAATACCGTCTATGTAAGCAAAAGTGAGTGAAACCTCTGGCGATGTACAAGCAATTTTTCTGCACCATGGATGGATGCATGCATGGTAGTGGTGCAAGTGGACGAAAATTGCGTATAAAAATTGTAATGACAAGTAAAAATTTACAAAAGTAGAACGAGCAGCATCGTCCCAAATTCAAGGTTCAATAGAGCTAGCCAAAAATTTAAATAGCTTTTCAAATAAAAGGAGCAGGTGAACATTGCAAAATCGGGACATTAATAAATAATGTGGACGAAACATGCTTAAAGCCAGGATTGGGACACGGTGCTGCTGCTGACGCAGTGAAAAAACAAAAGACAAAAGAAAACGACAGGTGGTGTACTTCTTACAATCATCATCACTATCCAATTCCTTGAGCATCCCAAAGCCAGCTGATGACTACTATCACCACCACCACCATTCGCATTCACAAATCCTACTTTCACCATTCACAAAGCCAGAGAAGTAGAAAAAGGAGAAGCAAGCAGGGAATGGGATGAACGCACTGGAAAAGCTTCTGCAGAAGCCACTCTTCTTGTCTTCGTGCGAGGTGGTGTGGTCTTCTTGAAGTCATTCTTGAGCCAAGACAAAATGTGTTTGTTTTTGGATAGCACAAGTACTACTCCTTGTACTCCCACTATTTCTGGAGAAAGTAACAGACAGAAAAGAAGAAGAGGCAGGAAACATTGTTCGATCTCCTTCTCCACGATCTCACACAGAGCAAGCAATAAAATATCAACCTACCAGCACAAACGCATATAAACTTGTATAAATGTGCGTCTGTTCTTAAAGTCTACGACATCCAAGCACCTCTCACCATCTTTCTCTCTCTCTATTGTTCTTCCGGAAACGCAATGCAATAAGCCAAACATACTACAATATAGAAGAGCTGTGAAGGAAACGAATAGAAAATCTGAAGGAGCTAGCAAGGATGACTCTTTTGAGGACGCGATCGTGTCTTTCCTTTATTTCATCTCATCCTTATTTTTTTCTTCTTTTCTCGGCCTGCTTTCTCCACATCCGCCATTTCCAGAAGACTCCCACAGCGAACTCCAGTCTTCTTATAATTTTCTGCATACGTCGACAACGAGTATACCACCATACTACTACCATCAAGTTTGTCACCATTCCTTTTCAAGTGCACCACGTGCATGTATTTCCAAACTGGAAAAATAATAATATCATCATGATCATCTTGAAGGAATAAGGAATTACTGTAGCCTCTCACGAAATCATCCAATTCCCATTCTACGTCTTTTGTCTCAAACATTATTCTTTTGCCGTTATACAACAAAACTATAATTCTTCTTATAAGAAAAAAAATAATAATAAGAGACAAACATCAGCATTGTCATCATCGTCGTCGTCATCATCATCGTCGTCATCATCATCAAGATGATGATGTTACTACTACAGCTTCCATAATACACTTGTTTGTACACAAAACAAAAAAGGAAATCGAATTTCCTGCTTTTCTCTTTTCTACTCGACCGCCTTCTTCCAATCTTCAAAGCTTTCGTCGCTTCTTCTTTTGATTAGAAAACCTAAGCCAGCCCGTAGTTCAACCAGTGATCACCATCTTCTTCATCTTTCATTGCACACTCAATACACACAAAGGGAAAATTTTATCCGGATGGTATACTGTAAATCTCTAATGCCTACGATATATCCGCTTTGCACGCAAAATTATACAGACCGCCAAAAGATGTCTTTGTGCTAATAATAATAATGATAATAGGTAATAGTAATAGGATGGATTCGACTCTGGCACAACGGCAAAACTATGTGTCGCTTGAGAGAGGAAGAAAGCAAACGAGGGAAATGTAGAGGAATGCTGTTGTGAAAACACAAGACAATTTCCTTGCACAGCACGACGCAAAAAGTCATTGCACCTTCTGCCGTTGCTCTTTGCTGTTTCTCCGTGCTCGGCGTCCGCAATTGCCGTGTTTGACAAAAGTTTAAAACCATATACCACCACTGCCACAAACCATTGTAGATTGTGAGGAGAGGAGAAATGGTAACAAAATTTGGAATGTGAAGTGGTTGAGAGAAATAACAAATAGCAGCAATAACAAACAGAAACTTTTAAGTAACTTTAGCGCTGACAGATATCTAATAGTAGGAACTTCTATGGACAAAATGATTGACGCATGTAACCTGACAGTACAACATGTAACAAATTTAACGTAAGCAACGTAGCCAAATCCTAGTGTCAGTTGAAAATGTTTAAAATCTTTCATCAATTTACTGACGTTAGACAATAGAAAATAAGATATGTCGTTGATTTTAAACACTTTTTGTTCCCAACTTATCTTATGCATACATCAACTTATGATATCCTGCCGCTATGCCTGTACCAGAATGAATTACATAGGCATTTTTCATCAATAAATTTCACAATTGACGCATAATCACTTGAAAGAAAGCGTTGTTTTTTCGGAACTCTGAATAATTGCTTCAAAGAATTCATCATTATTTCCAGCTTTTATTTTATAAACTTTTAAAACAAATAATGTAGCATCGCAGCAGTATTGGCAGATGTCTGCAGAAGCATTGTATGTAGATCATTTACTTGGCAGATTTGCAAAAATATACTCACACAATTGGTATTAGGCTGAAACACCAAATGAAATGGAAAGAGTTCACGGGAGTCCACACAGCTGTGGGAAATGGCTTTCAAGGCATACATACATGTACCTATACATTAACCTATGGTACCTGGCTCGTTACATTTGCAGTCATGCATGTATACCTATTCGTTTTCTTTTCACATGTGTGCAAAGTCTGCACTTTTTTGTGGGCCACTGGCTGAAACAAGTTTATAGTCTGATATGTAGAGAGAATGCACCAAGAGTTTTTGAATAAATCTAGTCTGGCAAAAAGTGGAAATTTCCACTGCATGTTCTTTTTAGATGAAAACTGATTCTTCTAAAAAACCAATTGCTCCAGTTTACTCCGTCAAAAACATTGTATGTGGTACTTGGAAAAGAAAGCTGTAATTTGGTTCTGCTCTCCTCAGAATTATGTTAAACAGAAAAGGTTGGTTGGTTGGTAATAATAAAAATGTCTTCAAGTACACACATTACACGAATGCTATTATGTTGTAGGTATGTGCGGACTTGAATAGAAAAAGAGGTTGTAGCTAGTTCACCAACCAACATTGCAGCATTACTACTACTGCCGCTTGCAGTACCTTCAAAAATATTTCAAAGCAGTTTTAACAGCACTGTTCACGGTTGCTACGTTTAGTTTTTTTCTATCTTTGGCTCCTGTGGCTAATGACCTAGTATTTCATACAGACAAAGGAGAAAAGCAACAAGCCATAATTCAATGTAAGCCTTTCCCAATTTTCCGTTAGCCTGCTACGCTGCAAAAATTGGGGTGAATGCAGAAACCCTTTAGCAAGGAGCACGTGTAGTTTATTCTTTAGCTCGTTTTAAAAATACATTTTCTTGGATAAATGATCCATCCGTTTCTTATCATATTCCTTTTATCATTGGACATAATGTACCTTAATAGTATAGTATTATCACTAGCTTTCTCCAGCATGGGGCGTAGGTCGACATAGTTTCAAAAAAAAGTAATCTTATTTCTCACAGTCAGTAGAGGTAACCCATATATTTCACAAAAAAACTAGAAACTACATCAACAAAAACAAAACCAGAGAAAGGTAATAACAATAACGCAATCTCTGCTATTATTTCCATTGTCATAACAAGTTTTGAACTTGGAAATGGGCAAATGTCACGGAAAAAGAAATGAGCATACACTCCTCAGTTTTATTAAGCCCGAAAATATATAAACAAGGACAGTAAATATGGGATTTACCGTTACTAAGAGTAGTAGAGGGAATCAATACTTTTTTGTTCTGTTCCATCCAAGCGGAATGGGACGCTGACGTTATATAATAATATTGCCTTCTCACTCTCACTTTCATGTTAGAGTCATTATATAGCTACAGGCTTATGCACAGATATTTCTTCTGAATTTTCCCACTCCTTCTGTCTGTGAATTGTATGATTCAATAATATAATCACTGTCCGGACGCTGCAAAATCATATCTGATCTCAATTTATTACTAGGTACACTGGTAAAGAGTAGAAGATACAGAGCTTATTGCCCATATTTGCAGCATTTCGTCATAGAGACTACGCCGGAGAGTTTTGTCTGAAGTTATTGGAATTACTAAATTACTTTAAGTATTATGTTTGACTTCGAAGCAACTCATAATTTACATACCGAATTAGTGCTAAGTTGATTTTGAAATTCATCAAGTCAGACGAAAGGTCAAGTTCAAAAAGTCATTGTGATCAGCTTCAAAAAAATTTAATCTGAAGAAATTGATCCTATACACATGATTCTTTATTGGTTATTTTAAGACCTGAAATCTGATCTCAATTTATTACTAGGTACACTGGTAAAGAGTAGAAGATACAGAGCTTATTGCCCGTATTTGCAGCATTCCGTCTTAGAGACTACGCCGGAAAGTTTTATCTGAATCCAACGGAATTACTAAATTACTTTAAGTATTATGTTTGACTTCGAAGCAACTCATAATTTACATACCGAATTAGTGCTATTTTGATTTTGAAATTCATCAAGTCAGACGAAAGGTCAAGTTCAAAAAGTCACTGTGATCAGCTTCAAAAAAATTTAATCTGAAGAAATTGATCCTATACACATGATTCTTTATTGGTTATTTTAAGACCTGAGATTACTGTTTTCACTTATGCTCAACGTGGGGTAAACCTATATCTGCTTTGTGCACGTGTCATTTCAGTGTGATTACAACAAAAAGACCAAAGGGTGCCTAAAAGGTCAATGTATTATTAGTCAACGAATCACCTTTTGCTCTGCAGCTCTGCTCAGAAACTTCATTTCCTTGAGTGAAATCAGAAAGCTACTACACACGTACGCAGCGCAACCTCCAAAATATGTATACAAGTAATAATTAGAAGTATCAAAGATTAAAGCAGCTTTGCATCAACGTATTGAATACTACCCTCTGCTCTCTTCATCTCTACCTAATGATGAAAGCCCTCTTTAGATAAAGAAAAAACGGGGACAAGTTAAAAATACCAGCAAAAGCTCATCTAATTCCCCCTTCCCTCTCCATCTCTAATTTCAGGGAACATGTCGTGGAAAGATGTAAAGCACACCTTGGGGATATTTTGATTTAGCTAATGTTCAGCATTAAAATCTGTATACCGTATAATCCATTCGCGTATAAAAATATGAAACTTTTCGACCTGAAGCAAAGTAAACGCAAACCTAAACCAAAACTTCTTTCTTTCACGTAAGCAGCTATTTTTTCACTCAAAGAAAAAAAGAAGAAACACGTAACTAGTCACTTTCATGAAGAGGAGCATGTCGTGTCGTGCCTTATATGAAAAACTCATACTAGGTCTACTTCTTGCGAGTAGCGACCATGACGATTATTTTACAGTGAGCAGCACACAATATGAATGAACCGTTTATCAGGCTTTTCATTAGACACCCGTCTTGAATATCAGCGGTGGCAAGAAAGTCGTTAAAAGCAAGAATAAAATGTATCTATGAAAATACCGGCGTTTGCGTCTCGGTTGAGAGAAGAGCATAAAAAAATGAGAAAAAGAGAGTTTTAAAAGGACTCCAGCACAATGATGGCTAGACCTTCGTCGGCCCTAGAGAAAATGGGAAAATGCGTATTTATTTATAATAAAAATGCATGTTTGAGCCGCTGATAATGATGATGAGAATTAGTTTTTAAATACATAGTGTATTCCCTTTCTCTCTCTTTTCCCTTTCTTCCTTTTCTCGGAAACATTTGAAATGACTACGAAAGGGGAAGTTGCGTAATAATAATAGGAAAGTGAAATGGTTGCGATTTTTCAAAGCTGCCAGAATTAATTAAAACAAGACTTTGTAAGTTAAGAACGAAAAGAAAAAAAAAGAAGAAATGTAGTAACATGAATGAAAAAGAACAGGGGATCAAGACTAAAAAGTCAAAAGATTCTATATTTTTATTTGAAAAAGTGTGCTGCCTAAAGGTCATATTATGTAAGGGTTTTCTCTTGGAAAAAAACAGTTACTATTAAATACATTGCAAAGAGAAGGTTGTAGATTGTTGTTGCTAAATGAAAAGATATGCATATGCTCTCATTCATTCTATTAGCTACTTTTTCCGTTTCCTTTTATATCCATCTTCTTCGTCTTTTACTACATACTACTTCTTGTTCACCTCCATCGCTTATGCTTTTTTTCGTAGGACGAAGGAAGAAAAAAAAAGTTTTTTTTTCTCAAGTCTCGTCTCCTGCAGAAGATGTCACAATGGAAATGTCAGTGTTGTTGTATGAGAAGAAGAAGAGTAGCACAGACATATAGGTACCATTTCCAATATAAGTGGAAATGTAATACACGCCCAGAGAGAAAAAGTTGGGAAATACTTTCTCTTACTTTCACTCACTCACTCACTCAGTCACTGCCTCTCTTGAATTTGAACAAGGAAATGTATAAGGCTCATGATGATGATGATGATGATGGCGATGTTGACTAAAAAGTTTATACAAAAAAGGGTGAAAGAATAAGATGTTAGTAATTTCTAGAGAGAAAGTCACGTTTTTTGGTGTGAATCAGAGACAAGCAAGTAGGCAAGAAACCTTATAATGGAAAACTATATGGGAAAAGGAAACTCTCTCTCTCTCTCTGTCTACAATATGATGATAATGATGAGGAGGACGACGACGGGTCTTTTCTTCTATTTCCATGCTTCACTGACTCTGAATCACTCAACACATCTATTTTTCCTTTCTTTTCTCTTTTTCTTTTCTCCTCCTTCTTGTTCTCCTTCTGCTTCTCCTTCTGCTTCTTTCTTTTTCATTCATTTCATCATCACCACTACCGCCACCACTAACTTTTTTTCACCATGAAAGAGAGAGAGAGAGAAAGAAATAGGAAAACTTGAAGGTCTCTTTTCTGCTTTGTAGCATGTATTCCCATCAAAAATACCAAAATGAAATCTTTTTTTTTGCATATTATCATTTATACTATGTAACTAGGCGTGTATGCTCTCGTCTCGTTCCTCGCTTTTTCTTCTTCACTTGGAAATAAAAGGAATGGCGAAATGCATCAGTGCACATATTCAACGAAAAGTAAAATTCTTTACACTCCCACATGAATAATATTACATTACTGAATAAGCATCATCATCATCACCACCACCATCTACTCTCTCTACTACTCTATCTTTTTGCACGTGAAAAAAATTGTCAAAACAAAAAAGTTGCACAAGGCCGGAATATTGAAGGGAAGAAGAATGATGATGATGATAATGTGGTAAAGACGAAGATGTCATCATTTCAAACTTTTTACTTGACTTGCCTTCTTTCTTAACTTTAACATTTACATAGGCGGAAAAATGAGATACTCTGAAGAGAAAAGAAGAAAAAAAACTTGTTTTGCTGCCTGTGTGAAAATGAAATGATATTATAAATATGAATATCAATATCATACTTTATACCTTTTCATTTCTGCTCCCAGGAGAATATTATTTTTATATTATTATTTTTTTCGCTTTCTTCTTTTCTTTCAAAATGCTAAATAAATAAATAAATAATAATAAATGGGCTTTTATATTTGTTGCTTGGTGTTTTCCCACTGTTCTATTATAATCTTTTTGTCTTATGCGCATCCGTGCTGTTGTTAAAATGACGAATTTTGTCAACAAGAAATGCCTAAAGAAATAGGTCGTCCAGTGGAGAAGAAAATGGACTTCTGGCAGCAGCGGTGTTGGTATATGCAAAATGAATGGAAAATGGCAAGAAGTGCGGTAATAGGTAGGTAATAAGCAGAAAGAGGAGATGAGATGAGAAAGGAGAAAACTAAATTTACACGCTGGGTTTCCTTGAACAAAACACACAAGTCATTTGCATTTTGGTCGAGTGAGGAGGAGAAAGAGAAGAAGCAGCAAAAGTAGTAGTAGCAGCAGTGAGCGAGAAGGTAGTATGTATTTTTGGCCAGCGTGATATCCCATCAAAGCATATTAGTCATGATGGTGACAAGAGAAGGAGATAAGGTATCATGCTGCTGCTGTTTCTCATGTGTTGAATTTACGTTGCTCAAAATCTGATTACGATAAGATGATGATGATGATGACGACGACGACGACGACGGTCCTTGCTCGCAGAGAAGTAAACAAGAAAGAAAGCTTTGCGAGATGCTCTGCCAGCAAGGAACAATACTGGAAATGGTAGTATTTTATTATAAAATGTTGTCGGTTGCTTGGTTAAATT
>JAHZMZ010000884.1:0-11673 GCA_027743805.1 Lepidocyrtoides sp. E14
AAGGTTACCCATCGGTTCTTTTCCAACTTCCTGTACTGTATGTGAAAAGTTGTATACATACAATTTTTCATGAGTGCTATTTCTTCAAAATAGTTTTACGTTATGAACCACAATTATTGTTGTATTTTAGCATGCCTTGATAAACTAGACGTTACTAATAAACATTTTCCTCGTAAATTTGAATTGATGGTCGCGTTGCGCATCAATTTTACTTAAATTTTTCACATAATGTAAATACAGAGAGCATTATCAATTACCATTACCGCTGCCGCTCTTCAGATTCGGGTTGCTTGCTGATGACAAGCCAAATCAGCGAAAAGTATGTGCAAGGGCCATCTCTAGTGATAGTTTATAACTTTCTCCAACCCCATCAAGTCCGAATCCCTTTCAACTCGAATGCAGAATCGGATACTTTCGTAAAGTACTTTTAGAGCTGGTAGATGGCTGATAGGTGGCACCTCAAGAAGATTTTCCAACTTTAAATTACCTTCTTCTAACAAATGCCAGGCAGGGTATCATCAAAAGTCTTTTCAGATGCATACTTATTATCGGGTTTTCAGGAATCTTAAATTAAAGCTGGTTGCATATGTACATGGATGAAAGATGTATGTTTCAGAGATAATTATTACACAGATGGATAGGATTATTCCTTATAAACTGCACTGTCAATCCACGAAACGATATATTAGATTATTATTGTTATGTTTAAACCATGGTACAATTACTGCTTGCACTTGTACTTTTTTCTTAGACGAGTAGAGAGAATCCGAAATAATATTAGCCACAACAAAATGCACAAACTAGCTATTATTGTAAAGTGCTAGATGTAGCGGGAGTAAGGCGCGTGGAAGATATTTATTTATAAGGTAGCTCGCATTGCTGAACTCTCATATTTATGTCCCCTATTTCCTTGTATGTATTTGCATCTAGTATTAGTAACTAGAATCTAGTTGGCATTTTACCGCTTCACCATAAGTAACTGAAGCAAACTTTTATTCCGTTTTTCTCAGCATTTCTCTCTTTAAGAAAATGAAAACCAGCTAATTCATTTCTTCTGACGGATGAAAACATGCATTGCAAAATAGTATCGGGTTGCATTACGTAAGCAGTGGGATGGAGAACGCATGTCGTTAGTATGTCCTTTTATTATCATTAAAGAACACGCATCTTATCATGTCTTGTATTATATTACACATAATATCTCCACTTCAATCAGTATGGTTTTTTCATGTTCGTGATTTCAATTTCATGGAGGCCACCTAATCAAACAATGACGATGATAGACGTTTCGAAACAGACTTGATGACGTGATCCATTTCTGACGACAGATTTATTGAACGTTACATTGGTTAACCAATTTCGAGTGGGAGAAATGGTAGTTTAACTATTTTTATTGTCTGATTTGATCTATCGGATATATCAAAATAATACTTTCACATGTTGAAAAATTTACATGTGCACAAATCACTTGTATTATCTTTTATTTCATAGTTCTAACATTCTTTTTCCCCTATTTTTTGACTATATATGAAGACTTTTTAATGAAATTNTGCACAAATCACTTGTATTATCTTTTATTTCATAGTTCTAACATTCTTTTTCCCCTATTTTTTGACTATATATGAAGACTTTTTAATGAAATTTTTGACGTCTCTCTTTCCCTCCAGTTTACAAACATGCAAAAATACTATGTCATGAATAGAAAAACGAGATCTATTACTCTGATGCAGTTGCTTTTAATTGATCTGTTATGCATCATTTGTATGTACAAAAATGGAAGATCCCAAAATATTTTGAAATAAAATTACACGAGTAAGGTAATTTAGCAAAAAAAAACATTTTTTGGTCATTTCTTTTGGTCTATTCTACCTACGCATACGAAATTTCCGGTACACATTGTCAGTGAGCATACTACTTCTAAATTGCTTACATTTATTCATGGTAAACCAAAGTAAATACGATTGTCGGGAGATTTACTGCAAAACTTTTGTGAGAATATATATTTTTGGTCATGTTTTTGACAATGGTTAAAATATATAACATGAACATCTAAAAACTTCTGTTATGCATGTATGCATGTACATATGTATGTAGAATGCTACAAAAAATCGTATTGTTTGTTTGCTTTCATGTAAAACACAGAACTGTTCATGAAAGCTACATTTGCATGGAAAGTGACAGTTACAATACAGCAATCACTTTTCTAATAGCTTTTTGCATGTATTTATCAAACGTGAACATTGCGTATTTTTATATTTAGTTAAAAAACCCTCATGTTTTCCCTTTAGCAAACTCGCATCGTCTCACCACTTCCTGATTGCACTTGAGATGAAAACACTCCTTCAGGACTTCTATATATATTTTGTATGATACATGAACTTTGATAAAAGGAAAGAAAAATTAGTTTCTAAAGTGGTTGCTTCAAAACATTTTTGTATACTAGGACAAACTTTCTCCTTATTTAGTGCGCAGCAACAGTAAAACTATCTATTTTAGGACAAACTGATTCAAATAGTAGTTGATTGAACGGCTTTAATTTCTGCATAAATATTTGCAGTATGAAAAAGTGCACACTTATGTACGTTAAAATTCAGACTGGACTGGACTGGGTGTGTAGAAATTTGAAATGAGAACAAAGACTATAGTTTCAAGTATAAGTCATGGACTGTGGGATTAATTTTGGAGTCGAGTATACATGCATATTATATTTATGAATTACTTGCGTGGTGTAGTATTTAATTGCTTTCATATTTCTCGTATTGTATAGCCAATATTTCAAGTTGAACTCTACAGTTGTACTGTATAACTCATCACCCTTTGTAGATGAAATGAAGACTTCAAAAACTTGTCTGTTGTAAACTTTGCATCAAAATATGTTGTCGCTTTAAGTATTTTCCACGACGTCTTCCACGGAGACTGCCTGACAGTGAAAGGTGACCTGATGTAATTAGAGAACATGGAACATGGGATCCTGTAAACAATGCAGAGTGGATTCTGAGTTAATTGGAATGTCAAGAATGAAAAGAAAATCTGCGTTATATAAAAAACATTTGTTGTACTTATAAGCTAGGAACTGCAACTAGCCCAAACTCCAAGTATATTCCAATTTTCCAAGTGAAGGTCGGGAAACACATTATCATTCAGTTTTATTAGAACACACTTGTGCAGATGCACACATATTATGTATCAGCAAACTAATACAGATTTAACAATATTAAGCTTCGCTTTTGCGCTTACGGTACATGTATTGGTACCGAAAATCCTGTTTTGTCATTAAAAGATGGAAATGGAGTTATTTACAAGGATCAAGAATAGTATAGTATGCACATCATGAAACTACTTGGCTAATGAATGCTTTTGTTTGCTTTGTCTTAAGTACAACAGCATTTTTTGAAAATGATTTATTAAACACGCATAATTTTTACCACTTAGGATCCCGTGTAGGACTATTTAATTTAAATTATTTAAACTATGAACGTCAAAATTTCTTCTATTGTAAGAGCTGTCCATTTTATTCAACCCCAGCTAATCTCCCTAAAGCAAAATATCAATCAAACTTTATAAAGCTACTATAAAGCTTAACAAATACTCACACTGTTTTCAATAGAGGATTCAACGACTATCCAAAGCTCAACTAACCAAGCTATGTACAAAACAAAGTGTTTTACACAGATTCATTAATGCGCACTACCTCTTGCTCCAAAACGTTCTACTTTTCTCCATACTCCTCCACCTCCACATGACTTCAGTTTGTTATGTGGAGTTTAGGCTTGATAAATCACAGTGTGTCTTCAGGCTTAATGTGGCAACCCTTTATTTAGTCTGATTAAACAAACGCCCCTTTCGTAACATCTCATTTATTTGTATACTGTGAGTATTACGCAACATGTATTTTAGCCATGTTGTAAATAATTAGCACTATAATCATTAAAGTAGTACAGTCGTTATTAGATTGCATACTTATTTACCGGAAAGTCTGTATTTAACAGACAGAATCTTGTGAAGCAAGTATGTCTAACGAGGAAACACCTGAAAGTGAAAAGTTAGTTTGATCTTCATACATTGGGAAACTAACACTCTTATAATAAAGATACATCTTCGAGTCTTTTAGCTCTTAAATAGCTTTGGAAACACAAATTTTCGATTTTTGGTACGCATTATTATTAAAACTGCGGAGGATTCAAAATGGATAAAACTGATTCTTGGGGCCTGCAGAAAGGTACTAGTTTACACTATTCATCTCCGTGGAATAAAACAATCAGTCAATTTTTCATTTATTAGTGCAAAATAGTTGGCGGAACCTAAAATGTAGCACAGGAACGCTTCACTTGTAATTCCCATGTTCAATTCCTTGTAGTTTCCATAGTAATTTCGACAGACAGCAAAAATTGTCCAATATCGCCAAACGACTTATCATGTAGCCACCTGCGACTTGGCTTGGCACGAAGAAATTAGTCTTCATAAGATTGATAGTGTCCCAAAATATATAACTATCACTAAATTTGTACGTTCCAGTGTTTCCTCGTAAGTAAAGTTTCACAACAACTCCCACTCCGATGCAAACTCGATGATCCAACAACTGGACAAAACGACAAGTTACAGGTGCAAAGCTGAATGATATCTTGTACATGAAGCAGCATAGAGCTTCATAAAATGCTTCTAATTTAAAACAGGCTGCTGCTACTATATATGTATGTACTACTGCAATTCCTTTTTAGCCCTTTGATCTCATTTTGTTTGAACATACAATTATACCGTATGAGTGAACATTTGCTTGACTCATTTATATATTGTGCAACACCAATGAGCAATGCCATAATTTTCATTTTATATTTTAGTCCCTCAAACTGAAGCTTGTTCTGTGAAAACAGGATTTTACGCCTCTTTGATTTCATTCACTCAAGGATTATTTACACACTTTTAAAAAGTCTGAATACTGCTGTGCTTTCCTGTTGCCCCCTTATAAAACTATAAAGAAATTTAAGTGTGAAATTTAAATGAGCAAAAATACAAAATACGTATTTGATGTTTGGCTTTGGCAGGTTTGCAAAGTTATAATCTAGCATAAGTAATTACAGAGGCGCTGAAGGATTATGGATCGATTCCGTATTTCCAGATGCAAACCAGCGTGCCTGTCGCGGTTGACTTTGCTTTTGTAAATAAGCAGTAAATCAAAAATTGCTTTGAACTGAATAGTACTTTCATTAATTACTAAATTAATATAAAAGAAAGAAAAATACAAGGTAAATACCTACACATTTTTTTCTCTTTGAAGTTTTTTTTTTGGCTATTAATTTTTCATTGAAATAAATTTGCCTAAATAGGTCACAGCATGCATTAAATAATTGCATATGTAATAATGATGATGCAATAACTATTTCTGAAAATTGTGATAAGAAAATATGTTTACGCAATTTGGAATAGTTTGGTGTGCAGCAAGTTATGTCGAATAGTCTATAACATATAAGTGACCTAGTGTACATATCAGTGGTAATACTAGCATGATTTAATGAATTATTCATGAATTTTCATCTTGAAAGCTGACTAAAATTACAACGTACATATTTACATGCAACATACCTACATATATATATAATTATTAATTTTGTAAATTGTACGTCAAAAATTCTTTCGTGATTAAAGCGTATTTTTCATAATTCTGATCATGAGTCAAACAAACAAGCCTAATTCATGTTCAATTCAAAATGAACAATTTGACGATTCTAGTGGAATATTGAATCAGGTGTTCATCATACTGGAAAACAGGCTTTCATGTTTTTTATTTGACCGCAAACATATTGGACACGTACATATATAGCTTAACATATTAATGGCAGGGGGAAAAAACTTTATGCAAAAGGTGATTCCGAAAAAAACTGGAAAGTCAAATAAGGAAAATAAATTTATAATAAATACAGTACCACAGCAAAATCTGTGCTGATTGCCGAAACACGTGTAACTACTATAAAATTACAGTGTAACTTTCATTAGGCTATTGTATTCTAAATTGCAATTTATTGTCATTACCGAATATCATAATATTATATGCGATCTAAATGTCATCAGCTTACCCCGTCGTCATCATACACTTAAAACGTCATTGTCAAAATGTCAGCTTAAGTTGCATTGTCATAACCGTCGTCATCAGAATGGCAATAATGAAGAAAGTACGCAATAAGAAGATTATGGCCTTCCTCAAACTCTTACTACCTGCAGCAGGTCGGAACAAGGGTCTATATAGGAATATGAAAAATTTCGTAAATGCAAAATGATGAAATCTGTTCCGAAAAACGTACTGCTTGTTCCGTTTAAAACTGTGTATAGAAACCGTCAGAAGCAAAATATTAATATACCTATGTATCGAACTTGACTTGAACCACTATTACGAAGAAGGAAGGAAGGCAAGGTAAGTTTTTTTTCCTGAAAGATCTAACCTTAAAAAGGTTATATGTAAACAAGAGTCGACCATAATTGTAATGTTATATGAGAAAGGATGGGAATAAACAGGAGAAAAAATTGTACGTAACAAAGATGAGGAAAATGGAAATGGGTATGATACATAGATTGTCGGGGTAGGTCTGGCGAAGCCATGTCCATGCCCAAAAGGAATCACCCGGTATTTGTTATTCCAAACTAAAATGTTCTATAGGTTTGTATCCGACCTGGTATTGTCCAACACTCTTAACAGCAGCTGCCACAAGTGCCACAAAAAATTGTGTGTATCTTTCAAAAAAAAGGTCAAGGAAAGGCTCAATTTATATAATATTACGAATTAATAGTATATGGTATTTACGGTTAATGCCAGATATAGAGTTACTACAAGTACAAGGAACGGGAGGATGATTTGTGGCATGTCGGAATTTGGTTTAATATCAATTCTTTCTTGTTATTAGAGCTTTTAGATAGACTATAGAATTTATTCCATTTTGCATTCAGCGTGCACACCACCGCAATGTTCAGTGTTTGTTAAGAAGACAGTTCATAATATCAGGTCCAATTATAACGTTTAGAAAATCTTGTCATGTGTATGTAGGTATGCGTGTGTGTAGGTATGTATATCTACGACGAGTTTGAAGCTCACACCAAACCACATTGCTGAATTGCTGAAGACACGTCATTAGGACGCATAACTGTTTTAAGTGTTCTGACGATTTTGGGACCACCCTATTTTGAAATGTTTTCTCTTTTGATTGACAATTTATCACTTTTTCCTGCTCCTATTCAGCACTAATTGACTTGGACTTTGGTATGTTTGTTTTTAACTGCCAGTAAGCATCATGTTAGTTTCTTCCTTTTCTGTCACAATTACCCATGCATCATATACGGTAAATGAACCTAGTACTATTACAATGAGAGTATTGTATGCACTTACATAGGGAAAAAGGTAGATCGTATATTGAAATATTTTAAAAAATATATGATGTTTTGGTCGCAAAAGTATTTTGGTAATGTAATTTAGGGCTATCACGCTTGTTCAAACCAACCTCTGAAAAAAGGGCAAACAAGTACAATCTTTGACAAGTGACATGTTTACGGAACAAAATGACATCGTCTGTATAGAAAAAGTAACAAAAGGGACGGTAAGAATACTTACGTAAAAGTTTGACGGAAAAGTTGAAAAACTTTTTTGAAGAAAGTATATTATTGGGAGAATCAAAACACAACAGTAAACAGCACCTACTACTACTACTGTGCATAGGTATTTATTGTGTAACTGTAACGTATTGATATCCTCAATTCTAAGCATTTCTCTGAAAATAAAGCAAGTGCAAACATGATTAACCTGCTTCGAAGCATTTCCGTTTCAATTTTTGTATATATGCAATGCAAATGTTCAAAATGACTTGCTTAAAAGTATAGAATATCTGCCGATAGATGTTCAATTTGAAAAAAAATATTATATATATCTCTAGCTACATATTAGGTGCATACATCATATTACTACAGATATTCGATACATTCTCAAAGCGGAGCACTACCAGTAAACTATATCGCGCAAAGAATTGAACGTACATTATATGTTAACAATAGGCGTACAAGCGCATTTTTAACAAAAAACTTTTCAGATTGTATTTGAATTCTAGGAAATTTAAAATCTATCAAACTAGTTTCTTCTTAAATCCATATGACTCCGTACGTACTGTCTGTGATATAAACTACAAAGTTCTTTAGTTGGCAAAAAAAAGTGAATGCAGGGAGGTATTTTGGATGTATGCACATAGATGTATGAACATATTATTTCGTCGAAAAATCTGAAGAGTTGCAGACAACTTTACAAATTCTTCACAGAAAGCATTCAAAAACAGAATGGTACTATTGGTACTGGCAGACCAAACTTTTTAGTGGTGCCATTCTTTATTTGTTCACATTACCCCATGATATGCAACTTTGCTCACCAATTTCTGTAATGTGACTCATATGAGTTTCCGTAAAATTTTTAGTGGCTGTGTGTGGATTGTGCATGGAGGAAAAGAAATAATACAAAGCGTCAGTCTCAACTCAACAAAAGTATAGTAAGCTTTAAGAAATGATACGAGGATGGTGAATGCTGTTAACCATTTAGCACGATAAGAGAAAATGCACGGGTTCTTGACTTTAGTCGACGCTCGTAAGATGCTCATATATACGAAATGTACTTGCTCTTCTCCCAGTCTGGCTGGAACCATTTATAATCCATGCAGCAGAAGAACATGATTTCATTCTATACTTCGAACTTGTCCGTAGCAGTTCACTAGCTAGCTAGACAACAGCAGCAGCATCAACAAGCAACAGGAACGTCTAATATATTAACTGTACTTGCTGCTTCTTCATAACGAATCTGGAAAGCGAGAGGACATATTACATTGGTGAAGTATGCCGCTGTACAGCAAGGAGAAAGTTCCAATAAATTGTATCGTAATTTTCTTACATATCCCCAGGGGTGGCTAACTGTCTGTAATATGAAGATTAATATCTGTAATTTGTCTATTCTGACTCATAATATTCAGAGTAGCTACTTCAGTTTCCTCATTTTGTAAATGTAGAGTACAGTCCAAGTACTTTGAAAACATTTCAACAAGCGACAACGTAATTAACAACAACTAACAGTGCCATTAATTGCTACCTTTCTTACTTACTTTTACTTTCCTGAAATAGAGTACTTGAGTTTCTGGCTTCAGTATTCATCATATTCAGTTTTTTTTTGCTGGAGCATCTAATGCAAGTGATGTGTTTTCATTTGTACAAGCAAGGCTTTCAAAATGAAAGCTTTTTAACTGCCTCTGGAACAAGTGTCCAAGATGATAGTTTAATCAAGAAGTTGTTTACAAACGTGACTAAACGATTTTACATGGTTGGTCATTACTAAATTATTTTAGAACGTGATCAACGTGCTTTAGCCATACAACTTCAAGCAAAAACATTTACTGGGATAGAAAGGAATTCAGTGGAATTGCGACATCATACAAGTTTGACACGTTGGCCGATTATAGGAAAAGAAAAAAAAAACATTTATTTTTTTTTGTGCCAACTGAAATGTGCTGGAAGATCACACCGACAGCATACAGCATCCATGATAGACAATCCATTATATATCTCTAACCAATCCTGTTCCTTTGATCATTTTAGAGCAAAGACATTCAAAGTTTTTAAATTGATAAATGCTGTAGTGCTGGTCACTTATCTATCAAATTACCAGAGACTTGTATGGGTTATTTTTTTGTACTAGTTACATTTGACAAAATAACAAACTATGTTCCTTTCACGGATTGGAAACGTAAAAAAGTCTGAAAGGCTATCATTGACAGCCTCACCAGCACAAGCTGTCCATTTTCATTTACTTGGTAATTTTATCAGAACTCTTATAAATACATCCTATATACATTTTGTGCGACGAAATTTCAAGCAGAAAAGTTTCCACTTCGCAGCGCATTAGGTGCTTCATTACAATGGGCCAGTGATATGGAACAATTGTCTATTATTGGATAAAATTTACATATGTGGACGACTATTAAAGGTGCCAGAAAGCACATTCATTTTTATAGTAACTACCCGTGCATAAATCATACTCCAGCAGGTTTTTCAGTGATCAATTTAAAATAGAGTGCATTGTCTGTCTACTAACCCAGCACCAACTAACCTATTGTCAGATACCTGATCACACCTTCACCCAACACCACTTTGAATCTTCGCAAGATGCTCACTTGTGAGAATCAATCATCACTGAGAACAATGTCTATGAACCAAACATCTGCCACATCTGCTGCTGGTCATTCCGCTGTAACAACAGCACCTCCATCAACGGCTGCCAGTGTTCCAACAACACCAAGCTTTGTTAGAAAATTCCAAAGTAATTTCCGCCCGTTAGATTTGAGAAAGATCACTTTGTACGGTTATGGGAGCCAGAGTCAAGATGAAAGCCTCACGTCAATCTCCTCGTCCACAGCTTCATGTGCCACTCAGAGTAGTAGCAGTAGCAGCAGTGGTAGCACCAGTAATGGATGTACCACACAAGAGTGCACCCCAAAGAGAGAAAGAAAGCAGCTACTTGGAGCCCATCACACCTATCATAGTAGCAGTCAAGACTCATTTATGTTAAAACGACAAAGCTCTCAAAATCGGTTGAGAGAGTCACTTCTTGCTTCCCTTCTTTCTCCCAGGTTTGTTTGTTGCCAACTTAATGCGTTTGTGTGTAGACGAAGAAGTAAAGTAAATTACTACGTATCATGTGGGTTTGTTGGTTCAAGTCCTTGACGGGTTAAACCCGCAGTAAGTAAGTAATGTTTACTAAATTTGGGATATGGATGAAAAACGTTCACTGTCTTTCATATTCACATGAATTGTGTTTTGTGTTTAGTGTACATTTTGCATTTTCGGTGGCAGCAGCATAATAATATTTGCTTTACTTGGCTCTTTTAGTTATATCTAGCTAAAGACAATATTTATAATAGTATGTGCATTTAGACTTATCTCGTCTAATATGTAGGAAGTAAACTTGAAGACGCTTACCCGACACTTTCTCCTCAATGTACTGAGTATGCATGCATGTTTGTATTTTTCTTCTTTATATAAGAAAAACGCAAATTATTCTCTCTTCTGTCTAGTTTAGAAGCTTAAAAGATTTAACTCCGCTGTTTGTGCGGGCTTTCACTGTTTTACGTTGTCATTTTTGGAAAGCTGAATTCACTTTTTCGAAATTGAATAAACTTGTTCTTTCCTCCCGTTCACTTTCATGCATACACATACTAACAATCAAGTAGAAAGAAACATCTTACATAATGCACATATTTGCTTACTGTACGTACGGAAGCATTATAAATGGATACACAATATTATTCTACTAAAGCTCATTGCAAATAGCAATCTGAAATCCACTTAAACTCGTATGTCGTGGTTGATATAAAACTGAAAATACTAACTATTTGTTTGAAGAAGTATATTATATACGTATGACGCAGGACCTAGATACGTTATGAGTAGAGAAAAAGCTTCACCAATAATAAAACATGTATGTGTTCACGACAAAGTTGAATAGTTAGTTTAGTACCTAAAAAAAGGTACACGATAATACGAAATACTGATTGCTATAATGTACAACAACTGAATAAACCGCAGAAACCTTGTTTACCTTAAAAATGGTCGATTAGGTACGGCTGCTTTTGCTGCAAAGTGCCTCGGGTTTCATACGTTTTTTAC
>JAHZMZ010000885.1:0-17347 GCA_027743805.1 Lepidocyrtoides sp. E14
GGAATTTATATCGAACTGGATTTTAAATGAAATACTAACTAAAATTTATCGCTATTCCCTTCACCACACATTATTTTTTTGAAGAATGAACAAATCGCAATTGAGATTCCAGATTCTGCTGTAGAATTTGCATTGATTTTATGACTAAAGGAATTTAAAAGTCGAATCCAAATGCTCAAACAAAGAGATCAGTAGAAACTAGTGTAAGCACACGCGCTCACCTTCAATTTTAAGTACAAAGGGAATAACACGAAAACAATTATAATGACACATACTAATGGGCATGCATGTATGCATGCATATGTTTGAATTATGTATGAATGTATTTGCAATCCGAGATCTACTACCGCTAACTACATAAACATTATTTGTTAGTAGAAAGCTCGTTATATTGCGTAGAAGAACCGGATGGAAAAGGACACTTGAAAAACGAGGAGCACAGTGTGTGGAGAAAGTTAGGAAAAGAGCGTGTCAGCTAACGTGTTTCCACTCTAAGAGAATGAGAGCATTGTACAACACGTGAGTTTGTGATGAAGTTTTTTTTCTTATCTACCTATCAACATACACGCTTCATTTTCACTTTGGATATATTATGCACTACTGCTACTTACTTGCTGGAAAATTTTCCCTCACGCAAGCATTCATATTTTACATGCCTTGCTTTCACTGCTTGTAGCATTTCCAGTGTATTTCCAGGCTGATGATGTTCTCGCTTCCTTGTATTTACATACTTCTTGCAAAATTAAACATTTAAAAATGTTTCATAATATCCTTCCCTTCTTCTTAATATTTCTTTAATCAAGTTTAGCTTTCATACATTTTTAAATAAAAAACAAACAAACTTACGTTTGCGTCCCAAGCCTTTTTTTAAACGTTTGACCTTTCCATTTCCAATCTAGAATTATTTATAAACTGTCCCCTATTATTTCGTTTAGTAGTTTGACTCGACTCTGATGATGAATGTGCATGTGTATGTATATCATTTTGCTAATCGTGTCTAACTACTTATTTTTTAAAGTGTGCATACTTACCCGTCATCTAATCATCACACTAAATTAGCCCATTAGTTGTAATAACGTCAGACAGACCAAAATACGTTATACGTATTTACGGCTTAAATTACTACCGGGAGTATTACCATTTTCTTGTAAAATTTCCACTGTTACATATCACATGTCAAAAAATGTGAAACAAAAAAAAACAGTAACACTCCTATTTACTACTACTACTACTACTACGCTACTTTTTAGTAGCTACTAGTTACTAACCTAGTCAGCTAGATTACCATGCAAGCATTTATATCAGATATCATCATACAGCAATTTATACTCGCGTTAACGCAAACACAAAATTATGGACAAATTATGTATCACCAACATTAATACAGACATAATTTTATTTATACCACTTTACTTTCATACAACCTAGCAAAGTTGCTCATTGCTCATCACTATCACCATCAGCATAAATTGTTGTGAAAAAATACGAAGATTACCCCAACGTATGCCTGTACCTACCTCGTATTATGTTTCCCTACCATGCTTGTTTCAAAGACCGTCATGTCAGTCAACTAGTACTATGTTGTATGTTATGTTTGTGTTAGTTATTATTATTATTACTAATATTAAATACAAATACACTGTTCTTAAAGCATTAGGATATAGATAAGATATGAGATAATTCTCACAACCGCATGCACACATACACGAAAACAGAATATTAGTACACTCACGTGAGCACGAGCATGCAGCATTGCTGCTACGCGTGTCTTGCCTTGCCGATTCTTTTTACACGTTTATGCCCCTTTTAATGATTCAATGATGATGATGATATGCCATGCCAAGTGTATTTTTTATACGTCTTAATCCTCCATCCATGAGCAACAAATCTGCTTTCAGTGAGCTGACGAATTAAATTAATGAAATTATGTTTTTTTCCTTCATGTCAGTATTCCAATGTATTTTAATCACATATGTATCTGGAAAAAAATATTATTCAACAGTTTAAATGCTTCTTGGTTAATTCATTTTTCTTGGTTTTTTTCTCTCAGCGTTTATTAAATTAATGTAAACCAGATTTGACGAGATTAAATGTTAAATAGGTATTTACCATTTTAGCGATGATGGCGGCGGATTGGTGTAGACGTAGACACCTTTTATTAAAGCAATTACATACGTAGCAAAGCTTAAGAAATAACAGGACCACCTAAAAATGTAGTAAATTTTTATATCATGAGCGATGATGAGCGAACACTTGCACTGTTAGTAATGGGAACTGATTTACGGATTTCATATGAAAACTTGATATACCGGTTCCGGTGGATCTTCAGGGATAGCTAAAATAATACGAGAGGAAAGGAAACACAATAGAAATTTTCAGTAAATCCCAATGATACGATCTAGTGACGCATATTACTTCACCGATGCGATACAATGTATAGGTAATCGTAGTAGTCATAAATACCTATAAATATTCAGTCAAACACAGCAGAATTTTTATTGTCTAAGCACGGCGGGCTGCTGGTCCTAAACTCATTTTTTTTAAACATTTCCAATAGAATCAGAGTAACTGTGCTTGTACGACATTTCGAAACCCATCACATCCAAATGCTTTTAAAAAATAACATGTATTTAAAAATGACATCAACAAAACTCTTTGCTTGCTAACTGGTAACGGCAGTAGACAATAAATTGTTGTTACCTAATGCAGGAAATTACAAACACAAATAATATTTCTTTTTGTTCATTTTGGACACAAGCTAGGAAGTTCAAACAGTTCAATCTATAATCCAATTCATTGAAAAACATTATCAACATAATGCACTTACAATAAAGTTCAACATAGTAGTATTGTAAATAACACCTTTACTTATGCTAACAATCAGTGAGGCAAAATGATTCATATGAACATACCTATAAACTTATTACATTACAATAAACATACATAAGGTGACAATGAGTTTAGTAACAAGCGTTGTTGTCTGGTTGAACAGACTATTTTCATGACAAGACTCATCATGAATGAGATGCATAAAAAATGGTTACGCTAAAAATATTCTATTTCAGTAGTAATAGTAATAGTAGTAGCAGCAACGTTTTATATGAAAACTTTGTTCATTCATTCACAGCTCACTGCTCCTCCGCTCTCTACCTAAAATCATAATATTTTACCAAACTATGTATATATTCCCAAAAATGATATTCTCTTAATTTGTACTTGAGAACGTCATCAGCGTCATAATGATGAGCGTCACACACGGTTTTACAAAAACATGTACTTCGCTTCATTCAACTGCCATCATCATCATCATCATCATCAACAGCCTTACTCTGTGGAAGACATGACATGACCAACCTGGCTTTGAACATAGACACACGTTCCAAACTTAAACTCCACCTTCACCACCACCGCCATTACATTACATTACAGACAACACGCAATCATTATGGAAAAAAGGCAGGGATTGGTCTCTAATAATAATATTATATCTGTGCTGCTGCCGCTGTTGCTACAGTTTACTACAAAAGCGTGTAATAATTTTTTTATTTGCGTACCTACCATTATTATTACATCAAACTAAATATAAAGGTTATTCATGGACTCATTTTTTTTCTCTGTTTATTTATTTATTTGTCATGTTTGTGTGGCCTGCATGGCATTGCATGCGTTTGCACAATTTATTCCTATTTAACAGAACTCAGAGAAGAGTAACCGATAAAAATGTTGCTCTGCTTGGCTTTGACTGCTTGGCTTGTTGTATGTCTGTGGCTTTCTTTTTTTATATCCAATATTCCTGTATAATATGAAGTAATACTTAATATTGTACGCGTAATAATATGCGTCTGCTATGAGCATCATTTATTACTACCATTTATGTGATTTCATGAGACTGCCGTTGATATCTCATCAAATGCATTTGAATATGGCATGAAATGCATGAAAAAAAAGCCAGATATGATTTGAATTAGGTAGGTATTTACAAAAACATTAATAATTACAGCACGCAGTGCAACACACGACACACAGGACTAAATTTCGTCCGATAAGCCAACTGCATGCATTTTCATTAAACTGGGGATCATCATTTCACACAGTCAAATAAGCCAGCTAGCATAGAAGAAGAAGAAGCACATTGCATTACACGTCGTGCACACACACATCCCTTTTTTTAAAAAGACAAATCTAAAGCCAACCATGCAAGCCAAAAAAAGAGGAAGCATGTCAATGCCTGCATCATTTTACTTAAGTAAGTACATACGTACAATACTCGTGTCATATTTTTACTGTGCTGACATGCTTTTACTTGTATGATGATGATGATGGTGAACGAGTAGTAGTGCAAGTGAAAAAAAATAGAAGAGAATGTCAGAGTCAGATTGAGTATGGAACTTTTGCAAAAAAGTTATATATAAAAAAACTGTTTATGAGGAAAGTTAAGTATAAAAACAGACTGTCGTGTGGTGTGATACGCACATAATACGCTAAAGCCAAGTCAGTGAGCCAAACTCAAACAGAAAAAAATATATATCTCATATTAGCCGTAAGCACTAAGACTGCTACTGCTGCTGGCTCTTTGGTGTGGAAGTGGAATGCATGGAAACGGCAAAAAGTGCTATATACTACTGGGGCAAAGTTGCAAAGTCGCATTATTACACGACCGAACGACTATCACCACACAGCAAGTTACAGTTTTTTATTTCAGCAAAAACGGAAAACTAGGCTACTAAAAAAATATTTCGGATATAACATACAAGTCACACGTTACTTGTAGTGTGACGTGACGTGCACGACCATCACCGCTGCTAGAAGAGATATTTTTTTTGCGTTTTTTAGAGCTTTTATATGATATAGCTGTATAATACGCTGCTTGTACTGCTGCTGCTGCTGCTGCTGGAGGAAGGCTTGGTATGTTTCGAAGATTGAACGTGAGTCAATTCAGTTTGACTGGAACAAGCTCCAGAGCAACACTTCTTTACTTTTTTCTCTTCTCTTTCGCTATCATAGCAGCAGCTACATTATCATAATATATTATCATCTTACTTGTACGAAACACGCACTGTGGAGTTGTAAACTCGAATGTGATTTTTTGTTGCAAAAAAAATTGCAGATTATCAGGAAGGATCTTTTTAAAAATTTAACAAGCTAAAAAAATACATGCATTTTAACCACCTTTCATTTTCATTTGGTTGTCGTCGTGTGTGCTGTGTGCATGTTGTTAGTGGAATCTGTCTAAATCACTTGAAAAAGTAATTTAAAAAATTTTACTGGCAGGCACGAAAAAAGCATGTGGATGTGACACACTTGTTACGACTTCAAGCAAGTTTTCATGCGTCTGAATAGCAAGCTTGACAATTAATTTTTAAAAAATAAAAAAAACACTCCGTTGCGTTGCTCGGTTTTGAATCGCAGTTTGGGTTTTCACCACAGTCGGTTCCGGCCGGCAACTTTTACTGTCGCTGTAATCAGAAGCAAGTAGCTAAAAATAACATCGTACACACAGCATTTCAATATATCGATTGATTCTGTAACACTGACCAGTGATAACTACAGCAAGAAAAGTAGTTCATGCTTTATTATTTAGCAAGTTTTCATGCGTCTGAATAGCAAGCTTGACAATTAATTTTTAAAAAATAAAAAAAAACACTCCGTTGCGTTGCTCGGTTTTGAATCTCAGTTTGAGTTTTCACCACAGCCGGTTCCGGCCGGCAACTTTTACTGTCGCTGTAATCAGAAGCAAGTAGCTAAAAATAACATTGTACACACAGCATTTCAATATATCGATTGATTCTGTAACACTGACCAGTGATAACTACAGCAAGAAAAGTAGTTCATGCTTTATTATTTCTTCACACAAGTCATGGAAACAAATCTGCACTGCTCATTAGTCCATATTTTCTCCTCTTGAGTGAAAGTGTGTGAAAGGAAAAGGCTGATTATTGGCTCAGTAACAATCCCACAAAGATGCTTAAGCAAACAACAAGTTGGTTTCTTAGTGTCATCAGCTCGTTACTCGCAACAAATCTCTTCAAGTATCATAATAAACATTGTTATTACAGTTTTGTCAAAACAATTAAAAAAATTATACGAACTACCAGGTGAATTTTTTGTATAATGATTTCTTCACACGTGCTTCTTCTTTAAATCTCAAATGGATCACATCATGCACAAGTAAAAAAAATTTCAACAGAAATGTTTTGCAAGTTTCTTTCTGAAAAATAACAGAAGTGTGTGTTACTTCAAAAAAAAGTGAAAAAGATAAGGTCTCACCTTGAAACATAAAAAAAAATTTTGAATTAATTGTTAAACTACAAAAACATCGAATTAAGTCAATTCTTCAATTTTCTTTGTGAGAATTTCGCCATCAAAAAAATCATAATAAAATTACGCCATAAATTGGCTCGTGGAAAATAGTCACAGTTGTAATGATGATGGAAATGCCAAAGATGGACGCGTTTTGGGATGAGCAGTTGGTAAATCCGGCACATGGAGGACATCGACATGCTGTTCCATCTGTACCACAACCAGTTGGAAGTGGTGCTGGTAGTCAATATGAAAGGTAAGCTTACTCCATAATCTCTATAATATGCTCAATCGAAAATAACTAAATAGTTATTAAAGTAAGCGGTCTCACCCTCATAAATCTTTCTCAATGAAATGCACATGCCGTTTTAAACTATTGCGACATTATTATACAGTCCCCAATGCTTATTTTTTCAAAATATCCAAATCAATTGTATTGCAACCAATGCAATAAAAGTACAAAATTACACAAAAAAATCATAGAGATGTGGTGATGTTGCTCACCAGTGCAGCACCAACTTGGGGCATCCGGTTCTTCTGCCACCACGGCATAGTCTTTTGCCTGGTTATTATATGGAATCATGTTGACATGTGATGTGGCATGTGAAATGGAACAAAATGAAATGGATTTTTTTATCTGATGAATTCTCCATGAACTCTGCTATCATTTCTATCATCTCCTTTATTGGCGTATATTGTAAACTTGTAATAATAATAATCTCTGCAGTGCAGTAATTACCTTCGGTTATATTTTCATTTCTTCATGACAACTAATAATTCACTTTAATCCTGAGGATGAAGGATTCTAAGAATTATGTATTAATATTAATGAACAATAAAAAATATAAGTGAATAGAGTATAAGAAAAAGAAAAAAGGACGTATTAACGCAAGCTGATCTGATTATTGAAAAACATCTTTAAAGCCGTACAACCACCCGACCCCACACATACATACATACATACATACATAACTTGCACAAACCTTAGTCAATATTCTGAAAAGTATTTTTAAACAGTTTCTCCAATGCTATACTTAAAACAATTTAGAAATCATTATACAAGATAAAATCAATTGTCTTCTTCTCCTTGGCTAATCGCTACTTAAAATCATATTGAAAATTCATTTTACTTCATCATCCTTCCTAAAACTGTTGACAGCCATCATCATCATCATCATCTCACGGGCTCACGTCAAATTTTTATGCAATGCCTACACATCGATTGACTAATCACGCATAACATATTTTAAATATTCATGCATGACCTGTATAATAATGAGCGTATGTAATTTTTTAGCAAGCATTTTTCAAAGAAGAAAAAAAATAATCAGTTAATAATATTTACCTTGTCCAAGGTACGGATATGCTTCCTTTTTTTGGTGATATTTTTTTTACAAAGGAGCTAACAATGCTTGTTTGACGTCATCCATTCTACGGTATATTTACTTTTACTTTGCTTACATTGCTTGAGGAGATAGAATTTCCAGAATTGATGTCAAAAGTTATACTTGATATAAAAAAACGATATTATGATGATGCAATTACAGTTAAATAAGTATGTACATAGAATTATTGTAATGTTTTAAAAATTGAATTATAATATGTGTATGCTCTACTTCATCATGTGAAATCTTTCCTGTGAAGTCATTTAATATGCGATTCTGTATTTACCCCAGCAGCATAGCGCAGTAAAAACCTTCGTTTTTTTAGCAAGGCAACACAATCTCTTGTTTTATTTTTTATCACCTTCATCTTTCCCATTTTCCACTGAATTCTTCTCGGTTGTACTGTGATGATTGATGTACGGTCGAATGAAATTCTAGGGATTTTTAGAAGGCAATAACCAGTGCCTTTTTTCATGTCAAGACAAAAAATAAATAATGTTTCAATTTCATTTAAATATCCTTCAATCAAAAAGTTTCCTTTAAAAATGAATGAGAGCAATTTCGTCATATCCTTTTTGGGAAGCTACATGACATGGCTAAATACTCAATCCAAAAATTGTTGTGATTTTTAATGAATAATTTCGTCTTCATTTGCATTTAATCCTGGAAAAATGATGAGTTCATAAATTTCCTAAATTATGAGTAAATCAAGTAGCTAATTTGCATATTATGTACACATATTCTACTTGTTAAAATCTTTCTTTTAAAAATTGTATAAGTGTTTTATAAAGTGTTGCATTCCAAGAAGAAGAGTGAAAGTTTCATGCCCACACACACAACGTTTCTTTCCACTCCACACAAGTTATGTAGATAGGTAGGTAAGTACGTAGTAGATAGATAGCTAGGCAAGCAAAACTCGTGGCGGTGCCGTAGACTTGTGTTGCAAAAACGGATTTTTTTTGGCTATTCATTGTTGTACCACCATCACCACCACCACCACCACCTCGTTTCGTAGAAAGCAGAGACGTACTACCACTTATTCGTATGTAGATACATAATATAAGTAAGTTGGGCTATATATATATGGATATCCATAATATATCGGTATTATAAGTCTTTTGACATTATAGGTTCCAAATGCGGAGCAGCAGTCACGTTGCAAGTCACGCTACATTTCAACACGCCGCTCTGTGCGTGATGAACTTAGCATATGTATTCCCTTTCCATTTTATTGTATGAGGATGATGATGATGCTACTATATATATCGTACTCTGCGCTTCTTCGTAAAATGATTTTTTTTGCTTACAGCTTGCATACATTTATATAAATATATGTGTAAATTTCCAAAGATTTTCCAAAAAAACATTATTGTAAAGCAACAAAAATGCGTCATAGGTACATATCTTAACTATTTTATTAGAATTCATTAGAAGCTTAGAATCGTACCAGGTACTCTATAGAGGCACAATGATAGCCATGATTTTACTCAAAAATTGACCTGATTTATTGTTGAATAGTTATCTATATTTATAACCTTTTAGATTAAAAAATCAGTATAGAATTTTGATTGAGTTTTGATTTTTCATACTAGTTCATCGAGCCCTACTTTCATTTCAATTATTTTTCCCTGGTTAGATTTTAAGGAAGAATGAGAAACAAGTAATTAAATATTGATAAGTTTTGTTAAAAAATATGGATTTTTAGCGTTGGGTAATATTAGGTCAAACAGATTAGGTGCAAAATTTTAAATCATGATGAAAATTATTACAAAGTGAAGTAAAGATCCAAGTGACTCAAAATATTGCATAATTTTTACTATCTTCAAGGAGAAATCACATGCTAAATATATTATTATTTATAGGTGATTTCCGCACATGTATAATATTTGTGTGATTACTATGGATTTAGATAAGTATGAGGACGAATATTCCAGAAAATTATAAGAGAAGATATTATTCCACAACACGAAGAAAGATAACTATATGCCGTTAGCAACAAATTTTCTTCCACACGTACATTCATGCAGACTAAATCAGATTATTTATTTTCAAGCATTTTCAACTCGCACTTAACTACAAGAGTAATCTGAAAAACAGAGTGGAAAAAAATAGAGATAAATCCTTATTAAAAATTAAATTCAAAGTAAACATCCCACTTAATAAAAAAACTGAACCTCAACTGCACAATATTTTGACGAATGTATGCAGATCAAGTAAAATGATTACTGTTTGAGTAAACATGTTAAATTTTTGATAATCGTACTTTATACACTCACACGCTTTGGCTAACAACATTGTACACTTTCAACCTCTACAGTCTACATTTTTTTGATTGGTGATGATGAGTGATGATGACGAGGTTTTATCAAAGTATGACAAGACACAAAAATTGGCGTGATTCAATCTATCTCGTTCGTTATGATTATCTTCTTTCTTATATTATGTAGCTGCTAATATACTCTTTTAATATTTGTATCTATGGTACAGTTTTTTGAAACGAAACTCGTGTTTCAATAATGTGTCTGCATCTTATAAATCCCTTTTTAATTCGTCTGCTTTTTTTTTGTTGCATGTCCCATTTTTTTGTGACGACAAAAATCCTTTTCTGGATGTATGAATTTTATGAATAAGCTTATCAAAAAATATTAAGGTGCGTGTACTAGTATTTTTATGTTTTATTTTCCTCACATAACTTATCTGATGGTGTGGACCAGGAAAAGTGTGCAATTAATGGAAATTTACAAGTGCATCCTCATTCTCGTATAAAAAAAAACAAGTTGGTGCTTATCTAATTTAATTCTATGATAATTCTTCCGACGTTCCCCCGACTTGACGAGTGCTTGTGGTAAAAAGACGATTTCATTTTCCTTCTTTGCATTTCATTAATCTTATTCACTCGTTAAGATGAATTCGGTTATATTGAGCGGCATTGGTGAAAGTCATTGAATAAAAGTTGGTTTGATCGTTTTGAAAATGAAGCACTGATTATTTTTAAAGCTGTTTGCGTGCATTTCATAAAATATTTTGGAATGTGTGTTTATGGCTAGACTAGCAGACTAACAGACTCTGATAAAGTGTTTTTTTCCAAACTGCACACCCGCCTACCTCTGTACGTCGCCATTTGCCATTTAAATGCATGTATGTACAAGCTTGTTTTTTTTCCTGTATCCGTCCGTAGTAGTAGTCCACATCTTTGCCAGTTTCATGAACTAGAAACTTTTCCGACGAGTTTAGTAGAGTGCATAGATATATATATATTCAATTTATCTGAGGTAATATTTTTATAAAAGAAATTTTAGTTTTCCCATTTTCCTGACTTGTACAGACAGATAGTAGTGTAGCGAACTCTAACTTCTATAATATTTCAATACTTGCACTCCAGCAGATGGTATAATGGTACTACTACTACATCCAACTGCTGAAGAAATTGGCATCAGTTCATAAAATGAGGAAATAGACCAATCCAATAAACAAATTGTTCTTATAGCACATGCCACTAGCAATATTATTAGCAAGTACATACTGGGTATGTACATAAGTTGTTATGCATCTAGTTAGCAGCCTACTAGAAACTTTGCCATTTGAAAGTGAAAAGTTACTAAAAAATTGCTTGTAAGCTGGTATACATTCATTTTGCATGCATGTAACATGGTTTGATGAACTGAAGAATAGAGGATATAAGTAGAAGATGATAGCAAGAGTTAAGTTAAACTATAAAAGTTGAAAAAAAAATCATTTTGGCTGTGTCGTGGTAAAAATAAAAGTGTAAAATCAAATATTTAAGCTTAATTTCATTTTCCTTTGTCAATGTGCTACAACCACACAATAGCTCGTATTGTTTCAAATATGTGTACGGTTTCAGTCAGATGACAATTATAAATGGCAACTTGATGAAAAATCTGCAACAAAAGTTATAGGATTTTAAGCTGCCATGAAGATAAATCAGAGAGTAAGTTAGTAACTAGGTTAAAATTTTGCATTCATGACTTATTTTCCTCATTATTCGTTACACACAAGGACATACTACATTCACTGGCAGAGTATTTTTCTCGTCTCTCAAAAGGTAAAAAAATTCCATCAGAAACAAGCAGATAAGATTATAATGCTGTTTAATACACTGTCTCGTCGGAATGAAAGCTGTTTAAAAATATTTAAGGTTGCAAAATCTTTTATTATTGGGAAGTGAACTGACGACAGGTGAATAAATGTCAAAAGAGACAACTTAAAATACTTGTACACGTGATTGAGTCGGTCACTCTCTATTGTGGGCTGTTTTCTCCACTTCAATTTTCGCCAACACAATTTCAACATTTTTAGCAGACCACGTTCACTTTTGCGTATATATGTAGCTAAATGAGTGTGCTGTTCATCTGAAGTTTTGTGTGTGCTTTGTACATGTGTCCGCTTCTCTTTAAAGCATTGATTACTGCTTGGTCACGCGGATCGATGAAACGTGCATGTGCATGCATTTTATGCTGTCTATGAACTTAAGTTTTATTTGTTACACGGTTTTAACTAATTTATTATTAAGAGAGTGTTATTATTATTGCAGAATATTCGAGTGGAGAACATCATAATAATAATTAAATACTTTCATACGTAATTATATTAATGCATGTATGTGGAATATTATGATGAATTGTAATATAAAAGAACGAACGGATGTCAATGTGCATTTTTATTAGCTTGAAGGAATGAGCAGTTATAAAAACACTCAGCAGCGTGATGATGAACGATGATGAATGATGATAATAGCTCGTCTTTTAATTGCTTGCCAATTATGGTTAAATGTCGAGCTGCATATAAAACATCAAATAAAATTATTTCTGCCTGTATTGTATGCGAACATGCTTGCGGATGCCGATCAACTTGCACGGTTGACGATGCCAATTTAAAAAAAAATAATTTTAGGCGATTATACACAGGCATTTCGCATTTTTCATGTCCTTAATTTTTTGCCACGGGTCTACAAAATTGACTAAAAGCAGAAGTAAATTTGGACGGTGCAATGGTATTGAAAACAAGTGCCCATTCACGTGTTCCAACATTTTTATGATTGGCCAAGTCGTAGCTAATAAAAGGCTTATCTTTTGATCAAGCTAATCAATATTTATGTACATACATACATAGCTCTATAGGATATATTGTAGACACTACTTCTCCGTCACGTTCTTTTGGAATAATGGAGCATTTATAAGAGGTAAAATTGTTCAAGCATTATTGGCATTGGCATTGGCCACAATTTCTACAAACCGGAAAGGGCCCGACTGTTTTTCAAGACTAAAATAATATGCATTAATATTAAATGCAATGCAAACTTCAATTGAAACACGTTTCACGTGCTCTATTGTAAACGTGCAGTTCCTAACTGCTTGCCAGTACACGTCATGAGTACAAAATATTTCTACATGTTTAAAAGGAACAAACACGAAAATGTTTGCCATTGCATATACATAATTAATCATTAATGAATTGATAAAAACGCTGCATTCAGTCCACTAGCTTGGAGAAAACGATATTTGGCAATGTCAAACTACAAACTACAATCATTTACTTTAACCTTGCCTTTAATTTAAATAAATTTGTCAAAGCAAAAAAAAACGACATACAGGCGCCGACACCGTGACCTGGTGACCCTAACACAAAATCGAAAATATTTTTAAGCTGCTACAATTAAGCGATAACAACATAATATAATAGCTGTTAGCACCTACGAAATCTCAATCAATGCCTTCTGATTGTTATACGCAAATGCGTTAGTTCAAGAGTTGAAGAGAGTTCGTAGAAGTGAAAGTCATTCATTGGAAAACATTCAAATCCTTCAAAAATACTTTCAACAAATTCTCAGAAGCCGTATTTATATACAAACAGCACTTTAAAGCCGCACTTGCATGAAAACGTGTTTTCTATTGCTTCATCCTAATTCTCATTGTCTTTCAGCTTGGCTGGCGTATTAAAAGGAGAAAGGTGAACGAATTGATAAAAGAGTAATGAACTACCCAGCATGGTTCCTTATGACATTTATAAACATTATACTGTGTGTACTTTACACAGCATGCTGACAAACACAAAAAAAAACAGAGCAATAAAGCTGTACTATGAAATTCCCCAAGAAAAAAAAATACATTGAACTAAATAAACACACCTTATTAGTATAGTTATAACCATGTTTTAGAGGAAAATACTGAGCATTAGATTAAAACTTTATATTTTTGGTAGTGAATATACGGTACGGTACATAATCTAGGAAAACTACTAGCTTAACTGTATATAGTAGCGGCATGTGAAGTGAATATGTACGCATTTGAACATGTCACCTCAACGTCCTTTGCTTTGCTTGCACGTGCTTCTGTCATGTGATCATGCACACTTTCAACAGGATACCCATCTATAGAACCTACCTATTCTTCCTATTTTTTTGGGTATAGTGATGATGATGATGGCGAGGCACAGTGTATGGAAATTCTATGAAAATACTTTCTTCTGCTGCTTCCTCTTCTTCTATAGTAAATACAGTTACTGTTACATACGTATCACCATCATTGCCACCGCCATTTTGTTGACAGTTTATAATACTGTGCTGTGTGTAGGTTTAACCCAATTTATAAAGCTGTTTTCATGCAAAGTATATAAATTATACGGCTTTCTATAAATTTTTGCGAGATGGTGAAAGTTATAGCTGCCTGCCTACTTACTCTCATTCTACTTATTATTGGCACTTAAGTTTTTTATATCCAGCTAGACTGTGTGCATACGCCGTACGCTAATAAGTTCTTACTCTGCTGTGTTAAATATCAAGCTATTTACATGCCTTTGCAAGTATGCTTTCTTTTTTACGTACGTAGTAGGAAGATACACCAGAGTAGGAAAAAAACCAAGAGTTCACTTCACTCTGCTCACGTTTTGGGAACAACCGTCTTTGTGGCACATGCATGTGTTTCTGCTAGATATTTATACGCAAAAAGAGAAAGTTGTTATTGGCTGGTAAAAAGCAGGCATTTAGTAAGGAAAGGAATGTGAAAGGAAAATACAGGAAATTGACTCCTACTATTTCTGCACGTTTGTTTGCACATTTAGTAAAAAAAAAAAAAAAATTGGGTATGCATACTAATACGATTTGGCAGGTGTTTTGTAGTAATTGTAGATGGGTGCGTATAGAAATAAATAAGTGGAAAGAGGAGAAAACTCATCAAAAGAGAAAGTCCCTAGCATATGCATAACTTAATGTATTGGAAAATTAAAAACATAGCTACGCAGTAATCGTTCTCTACGCTGATAATAGTGTCCTCGACATCATGTGAAAACAAACTTGTTTACCTCTTGAGTTTAATTATTCGTACAACGGTTAATCTGCTGTATGAGAAGAATTATTCATGATGATTATAATTAATTTTGACAAGTTTTTTTTTCTTCTGTGTAAATATGTCATGCGAGTTTGCCGCGTGCATGCATGATGTGAGAATCACGCTATGAAACATCATTTTGACTAAAGTAATGCTGAGTGAGGAACAAGAACAAAAACACTACATGAGAGGGTCAGGAAATGGTTAAATTTTACACAATCCAGTCTAGCATTGTCACGTGAGAGAGCACTTGACTTAATGGAGAGAATTATTACTATTGCTAATCTTACCACATCAGAGTACGAGTACGACAGGTTATTACTAATAATACGTAGATAAAAGTTCAGTCTTTACTGTTAGCCATGTACATACATAAACTACGAGTAGAGAAATACAAAAAATATGAAATCATACTAATCTTAGTATTCCTTCAGTTCATCAAAGTTGACATTGATGCTAAGCATTTATATAAAAGGCACGTTTCTCATTTCATGATTAAACACTTTTAGATGATCGCATAATTTAAATTTCAAATTTTTTCTTAAGTTCATTTAACTACTGTAAGTACTCAATAAACTTTCATAGCTTCCTTAAAANACGTTTCTCATTTCATGATTAAACACTTTTAGATGATCGCATAATTTAAATTTCAAATTTTTTCTTAAGTTCATTTAACTACTGTAAGTACTCAATAAACTTTCATAGCTTCCTTAAAATAAAAAAATGTTACTTGCGAACTTCCCGTTTTGAAACCAGCGACCGTAGAGACCATAAATATTGTTATCAAATACTTTGAAAGAAAAACGTGTAACCGCAAGTGTGACAAAGTTATATATGATGTTTACATGTACATGCATGCATAATCTGTTTTTTTCTCCTCTAATTCTCGTGTTTTTTTTTGTATTTTTCCTCAGAAACCTTAATTTCGCCACTGTCGCAGTAGACGATGGAGATTACGGATTTCCAAAGAAGAAAACTGTTCGGGTAAGATTATTATTATTAATGTCATGCTACATAACTGTATATACGACGACAGAGGCAACAGCAATGGAATAAAATGTGAAGAGGACAATCCTATACATCTACTTACTTACACACAAGAATTCTATTGTCTGTGTTTCAATTTCCCTTATCATATCAAAAGCACATTATCCACACACGTGTGCCTACACACACCTATATATTTTATAGATAATGAAAATAAATGTAGCTCGTCCCCTGTCTCCTCTGCTGTAGAAAAAAACACCAGAGTTCTATCTATACCAGAAATTCCTTCCAGTTTCCTACTACTATTATCAGCAACATTTAGTATGCACTCACGTTTGCAAACTCACGAGTGAGTTCACCATACGCCATGTAAGTAGTGTGCCACGCCACACGTACATATACGTAGCAGGTTCCAAAATCGTACATATGTACCACCAACCAACCATAAGCCAAGCCATTGAGCCATCAAGAAACCAAACCAAACCAAACCACCGCACCATGATTGCATTCGTTGCAATTTTTTCTTCTCTCTCTATAGAACTTACTATACTACAGAACAACTAACATTGACGCTCGAGTAGTTTCTCTCTGTCTCCCTCTCTCTCTCTCTCTGTTTTTTTTATCTAGAACACACATGCATTTCTGTGTAACATTGAACCGTTTACGTATAAAATGTGAGGCAGATTGACTTCACTTGGCATTTCAAGTTATAACTTTGAAAATGTATAGGCATACGTATGTATGTATATATTTATATTTGGATTGGGAGAGAGGTGGAATAGTTGGATGATTGTGATCATGATGATGATGTCTTTCGGAGTAGTGTATGTTATTATAGAACGTTACGCCTGTACGCTGCTGCTGCTGTTGCCAACTTACTTCCTTTTTAACCTAACCGTACCCCTAACAGTCACGTTGTCTGACACGAGTAAACGGAAGATCAATGAAACGAAAGCTGTTCGCTGGCTACTACTACTACTATCAAAACTATATATACCTAATGCCTAGTCAACTTGGCATGGCATGACTTTCATAGTAGAAATATAGTAGTAAAAAAAGAGAAAAAAAGGTTGACTTGACTTACATATACATACACTTGATGGTGTGTGTGGAGTTTAAAAGAGCTAGCTGGTTGACTTGGATATTTGGAACCATGTACCGACAACGTAGCCATATTTTTTGATAGTAAAAACGTTATGTAGGGCAACGGCTGCAGCAGCAGCAGGCAGGCATGGCAAGGCAAAGGCATTTTTAGCAGCAGAGAGATGTGAGTGGCACGAGTTTTGTGATGATCGTCATCGTCGTCATCGTTTTAAAGTAAGTATATTGTGG